>ML809259.1:58762-93011 GCA_009831015.1 Picea engelmannii | reverse complement strand
CATGGGGTTAATGTTTTTGGAAGGTGTGAAAGACTTTTCATAAACTACTAGCATGTATTAGCATTAGTGTATTTAACATTCCACATAGGGATGCATTATACTGAAACCTTAGTTGTTTTGTTACCAACTAGTAATACTCTAATTTTACTTTAAAATATTAATATCTTTTGTGGTCAATTATTTCATTTTCCTCTTAAAACTATATGTCTAAGATCTTAAAATTATATGTCTAATATAATGAGTGGATGCTCTATTGCAAACTATTTTGACTATCACTTTATTGAAATTGTTATTAATTTCTTTGATTATATTGTAACTATGCAATTGAAATGATTATATTATAAGTGTGTTATTGAAATTAGTATGTATAGTGATTTTTTAAAAACTTTTCTCCATGTTTAAGAATATATAAAAAAGATATTGTTTTTTTATATTATTGTGAATGATATGTATTATTCATGGTAAACCCATTTTTAGTAGAACCAAAACTACTTTTTATGAAGTATTACTTTAGCACTAAAATTGTTGAAAGGTTTGAATATTATATTGCATTACATAATTTATTTCACATTAATATAAATAGTTGTATAGTTTCCTTGTCATTAAATCAACTATTCATAATGAATTTTATTATATTTTGATGAATCATATTGTAATATATCATGACCACACATGGGCAAAGAAGGATAGGTTGATACTTCACTCATGTGACAAATAAACATCAAGGAATTAAAATTGAAAGTGAATGGTTACTTTTCTTAAAATGTCATTTTGTTATGATTTTTGATATAGTATTATATTATTTTATTGTTCCACAAAAGAGTTAGGAAAAATGAATTGTTTCTTGATTCTCATGACAAAGAAACATCTATTAGGATATTTAAATAAGTAAGAATTACTTAACATCAACTTGATAGAATGTGCCTTTAGGTAACATTCTTAATATGCATTATTATTCATTTGTAATTATATAATCTGATGGTCAGAATGTGTTCTAAACATAAAGTGATTCAATGGTTCATATTTTTCTAAATATTAATGGATATATTGATCCATGTATTGACACTTATTCTTCCATGATATCTATTTAAATATTGTTGACGGTCATTTGTTGATCATTCATTGTGATAAAATCATTTTGGGGTTGTGGATTGTTTCCCTATTTGAGAATTTGAACCACATAATAAACTGGTGTATTCACATTTGATCCACTTGTGTGAGTGGATTCTTAGGGTGTTTGACTTATGTGGAAATTCCCTATTTGTCAAAAATGATATTAGAACTAGTATGAAGAATTTATCCCATTCTTGATCCAGATCATGAACTTGTGTAAATATTTTATAGCTTTTGTGGATGCAAGTAAATAAGGATTAGGAGGAGTGTTGACATAATATGGACACGTAATTTGTTACAAATCACCTAAATTAAAATAACATGAAAGAAACTATGTAACTCATGATCTAGAATTAGCCGTTGTAATTCATTCATTAAAAATGTGGCGGAAATATTTAATGGGAAGAAAATTTATATTGCTAACATATAACAGTGGCATGAAACACTTGTTTAGTCAACATGATCTCAATGCAAGACAGACGATGTGGTTGGACTTTCTAAGTGAGTTTGATTTTGAAGTACGACACATCAAAGGAAAGGAAAATAAAATTGAAGATGCACTAAGTTAGAAAACTAATGAGTTATATGAAATAATTATCAGCAAAGTAGAAACTGATATTGAGGGAAAAAATAAATATGCAAGCATAAATGATGTAGAATACATCAACACATCAGATCAATTGCAGAAAAATGAGGGAATTTTTCACAGTATATATTTTAGTATCGGTAAAAATGGGCTATTAAGGTTCAGAAACAGGTTATGTGTACCTAATTCTGTTGAATTGAACATAATGAATCTAAATGAGTTGCACAAAAAGCCCTATTTTGTTCATCTAGGATACTAAAAAATGATAACTTATTAAGAAAACAGTTTTATGGGCCTAATATGAAATCTAAAATAGATGAATACTTATCTAAATGTTTAGAATGTCAACAGGTAAAATATGAACATCAACACCCGACAAGTATTTTACAACCTCTGCCTATACTAGAATGGAAATGGGAAATTATTTCAGTGGACTTCATTACATGGTTTCCCAATACTCAAAGACAAAACAATTCAATTATGGTAGTGATCGATAAGTTAAGTAATTCTACACAGTTTATACCTGTGAAATCTACTTATAATGAAATTAACATTGCTGAAATTTTTATGAAAGAAATAGTTAGACTGCATGGGATTCTTAATATGGTGATTTCAAATAGAGACGTTAAATTTACATCCAATTTTTGGAAGGAATTGTTTGCAGGTTTGGATACTAACTTGAATTTAAGCTCACGTTACAATCCACATACATATGGGAAAATAGAACTTATGAATCAGATTATCAAGATATGTTATGAATGTATGTAAGAACAAAACCAACTAAGTGGGAATAATATATACACTTAGTTGAATTCACTTACAATAATAGATATCAAGCATCAACAAAGATGAGTCCCTTCAAAGTCTTATATCGAAGGAAATGTACAAACTCAATCAGTTGGGATAATCTGGTTGATAGAATTATGGTTAGACCAGAAATGCTCCAATAAATGGAACAGGTGATCAAAAAGTGTAACGATCCATCCGTTACGACAAAAAAAATGACGTACAACATGATTTTTGTTTTTTTTGCGTTAGGGAATTTAAAACATCATAATTAATAGCAACATTATTATCACATTAATAGCAACAATAAAATTGAAAATATTATAAAAACCTTAACCAAAAAAAATATTTTATATTTATAATTTAAAAAATTAACTAAATTAACTAATATTAATACAAATACAATTTCATATAAAAAAAATATTAATATTATATTATGTTATGAATGTAGATTTTTATTTTTGATGCATTACAACATATGTATATCTTATTATTCATCTTATGTGGTGTGCGTTACAACATATGTACACTAAATATCACTCCCGTGACGATACACGATTCCTGTTAATTTATAATTATAGTCACTCAAAGTTGGTGCAAAAAGTTATAAGAAACATCTATGTGATATGCATTCACAGATCGACTCATTCAATGTTGTTGCCCAGATTAATTAATAATAAAATATGCCCGTATGCTATCCACGTCCATCGAAGCAACGGATTTGTACCAAAATTATCACATTTGACTCGGAGAGCAGAGTTACATCAGCCGTAAGAACCATTGAGGTCATTATAGAGAAAGTCCAAAACGTGTGCACATACCAAGTAATCATGGTTTCTCTACTGTAGTCTCTGTGGAAGGTTTTCCAAAGCCACTAGTCAAAGTTTTATAGACAATTTTATTTCCTTTCCAGCAAATTGTCCATCGTGGATCTCAGCCTTAAACTAAGGGGAATGGCAGGTCTGAGTCAAAGTTTTAAGGAGAATGGCAGGTCTGAGTCAAAGTTTTATAGACATTTTTATTTCCTTTCCACCAAAATGTCCATCGTGGATATCGGCGTTAAACTAACGAGAATGGCAGGTCTGATTGATTCAATACGAGTCCGCGAATTGTAATTATGACTGTTATCATTGATTCAAAACTTAAATAAAAAAATAACAAATATTAAATCCAAATCTCAATATTCATTGATGAACCGAAAACTAACAAACATGAAATCCAAATCTCAAATGGCAAGATTCATAAAACTAAAAAAGAGAAAGAAACGATAGTTTTCTCTTAGTAAAAGAAAGTGAAATGGATACTGAGTTGAAGCTAGAATTATGGTGTTTAAATCCAAATATTAATTTACCCTTATTCATTCGATTGTCATGCAATTTATAAAAAAAATAAAAACTGTTATCATTATTGTAAACAAATCTCCAATAAAAAAAAATTCAATGTAAATTGCCTTTATTAAAATTACAAACTTGGAAAGTTAATAATTGTACAACCCAAAGGAAATATTCTCAATATCTATCACAAAGAGTTAATAATTCTACAATCCAAAAGAAATATTGTTCATATCTATCACCCATAAATCCATTGAAATAGAAAAGAGACAACATAACTAGATGAAATTTTTTAGGATTTTTTATCTCACCAATGCAAATACCCTCCTCTTTTAAGATTGTAAACTAGTAAAACAAATAATCACCCCAAAGGAAATCTATTCATTATTCATAAATATGTTGAAATAAGAATGAATCATTTTTTATCATTTAAAATTTTATTTAAATATAGTTTAAATATTTGAAAGATTTAGGATTTGGTGGAACAAGAATCCCAAGGTGGTAATGAGTGTGCACTTTGATAGTTGAGTTTTTGTAAATAGATATGTTAGTCTTTAAGGGATTTTAGCTAGTAGAGGAAGCCAATTCCTCAATATTTATATATGGATTATCCATTCAATCTCCATTAATCTACATGCCATGATGTCTTGTAGATAGATTGACCCAAAGAATTAGGTTGGACAAAGCATTGTGTTTTTGGACATTAGGTGGCTATCAAATGTCACACTCAAAAAATTGATGATTGAATCCTTAATTAAAAATTAATTTGTAATAGTTTGCTTTAAATTATTTCTAGCCAATCCTAGGTTTGTCAAACTAAAGAAAAATAAATATATCAAATATCTATCCAAATGATAAATATGCATGTTAGACATGGGGTTCCTTTGGATTGTAGAATTATTGACTCTTTGTGATAAATATTGAGAATATTTCCTTTTGGATTGTACAATTATTAACTTTCCAAGTTTGTAATTTTTATAGAAGCCATTTACATTGAATTTTATATGGGAGATTTGTTTACAATAGTGATAATAATTTTTTATAAATTGCAAGCATAACAATTAAAAGAGGATAAATTAATATTTGGATTTAAACCTGAGAAATCTAGCTCCAACTCAGTGTCCATTTCACTTTTTTTTTATTAGGAGAAAACTATGGTCTCTTCCTCTTCTCTAGTTTTATGAATCTTGCCATTTGATCTTCCTCTTCTCTAGTTTTATGAATCTTTCCATTTGAGATGTCATGTTTGTTAGTTTTTTTGTTTACAAATGAATATTGAGATTTGGATTTAATGTTTGTTATTATTTTATCTTGCCATTTGAGATGTCATGTTTGTTAGTTTTTGGTTTACAAATGAATATTCAGATTTGGATTTAATGTTTGTTATTTTTTTAATGATCACAGTCATAATTACTATTCGCGGACTCTGAATCAATAACCACAGTCATACTTACTATTCGTGGATTCGTATTGAATCAATAACCACAGTCAGACCTGCCATTCTCATTAGTTTAACGCTGAGATCCACGATGGAAATTTTGCTGAAAAGGAAATAAAACTTTGACTCAGACCTGCCATTCTCAGACCTGTATAAAACTTTGACTCAGACCTGCCATTCTCATTAGTTTAACGCTCAGATCCACCATCGACATTTTGATGGAAAGGAAATCAAACTTTGACTAGTGGCTTTGCCAAACATTCCAGAGAGACTACAGTTGAGAAACAATGATTACTTCGTATGTGCACACGTTTTGGACTACAAGTCAAATGTGACAATTTTGGTACAAATCCGTTGCTTCGATGGACGTCGATAGCATACGGGCATATTTTATTATTAATTTATTTGGGTAGCAACATTGAATGAATCGATCTGTGAATGCATATCACATGGATGTTTTTTATATTTTTAAATTAACAGGAATCACGAGAGTGATATTTAGTGTATGATGTTGTGGTCAAGATATACATATGTTGTAACATATACATATGTTGTAACGCACACCACATAAGATGAATAGTAAGATATACATATGTTGTAATTAAGATATACATATCATAATGTTAATATTTTTTTAATATGAAGTAGTCTTTAATTTATTTAGTTTATTTTTTAATTTGTAAATATAAAAACTTTTTTTTTTAAGTTTTTTATAATCTTTTCAAATTTTTTTTTATATTTTTATAAGGTTAAGTATTTTTTATTGTAATTATAAAAATATGTGTTTTTTTTTTTGGAGGTGACATGTTTAAATTTAGAGGGGATAGTGTACTTTCACCTTTGTAAATTTAAATAGAGAACAACTATAATAAATTGACTTTGTATGAACTGTCTTTCATATAAGTGATAACAATCCTACAAATTAATGCTTAACATTGGATTTAGTGAAACAATTCAGTGCAATTAATTTAGCAATGATACAATGAAAAATGATTTAATAATGTGATATCAACAACTATAGAATGAAAAATGATTTAATAATGTGATATCAACAACTATAGAATGAAAAATGATTTAATAATGTGATATCAACAACTATAGAATGAAAAATGATCAATCAAAATGATGCATTTATTTAGGTATTGATATAATAAATGGTACATTTAATTTGGTATTGATATAGTACAAAACAATTTAGTGCATTGATTTATTAGTTATTTTGTGCATTAATTATGTGATGACATCACCTTAGATCATATTAGTCTCAAGTTTATCCATATATTAATTCCATTATAGATAGTAGTTTATGTAAAGGAGGACGAGATGTCACTAAATTATACTAGATACTAATCATATAATAGAAGATTCATTACAAATCAAATACAAGTTACAAAAAATTCATGAATTAACAAGAAATATATATTTCATCTTCCACAAATTTTAAATTAATAATTTTTCAACATTAATTACAACTTCCATGAATAGGTAAACAACAAAATCTAAATAACAAGAATTCAAATTATTTAACTTTTTTTCTTAATTAGCTTCAATTTCCTAGGTTGAATTCAACTAAAGATCTCGTAAAAGACAACATGAATTGTTGAACTGATGGAGGATATAAGTCTCTCCACCAATACAAACCCCTCATCTAGAAAGGTTGACGACCCCAATCTTACTTCCACTAAAATTATAACAACCAACTTTTATTTTCAATCAATTTCTCTCCAAAATACCATTACAAACTGTCATGGCCTCTCTCCCCCTCTCAACTATTGAGTCCCATCTTTTCAATCAATTTCTCAGCAAAATACCATTACAAAATTTCATGGCTTCTCTCCCCCACTCAACTAGTGAGTCTCATTCTCTTATAGCAGTTCACATGTATGGAATATAGACCATCAACACTCAACAATCAATAAAATAATGTAGTATACCTAGGAAAGTGATATGTAAGCGACTCGTAAAGCTTCTCTCGTTGAGTGAAAAGTAGATATATCTGGCGCCAAGATTAACAAGAATAACATATATGAATTGGTTATCATTATTTTCTATTTTATAGTTTTTAAATAAATTTTTGAGCATTTTGAACTTAGATAGATAATGTTCAATGAAAGAGAAATTACTAGGATGTTGATTTTCAAGTTGGTGGGCGCGAATCTCATTTTGTTTACCAAATACGATTTACATATTTTCTCAAGCATCATCTAGTTTATAAACTCCTTTTAAGGTGAAATCATAAATCACTAGAGATGGGAATTTGAATTAATCCACATGCGATATCGCGAATCCCATGGACAAAGTGTCCACGCACTATGAAACTGCGAAGTCCAAACCCCTGAAAGGCGGGAAGGTTGTGGTCACGGGACAACGGTCATGTGGGGTAAGAGCCTAGCTCGGCGGGCTAGCCAAAGTTACCGTGTATCGGAGTTCGGAGTTTCGCAAGTCCAGAGGACATGCGCGTTTCAGCCCGGAAAACCCCGAATCCCGATGAGGAGTATGACTAAGGTCATATGGGAGGAGGTCACACAGAGCAGTGGTATCGGCTATCGGGATTTATGGAAAATGGAGTTTCGGGAAATACAATGATGAGAGACGCGCCCTTATAGAACCATGAACCCCAAAATCGTGACGTAATTAACTTAACCCTTAAACCGTCGTCAAAAAGAATTAATTAATTGATGTTTTAATTAAGACTTAATCACATCATGAGAGCGAACTCCGCAAATTGTACAGACTTCGGATTGGTTCCCAATATTTTAAAGAGACTGGACTCTAGGTCCTGGATCTTGTCAGTGACCATATCAATATACTCTGTTTCTACAAAACGAACGAGCAGCAAATACAACCATGGCCAGCGCTAGCAAGGTGTTCAGAACAATGTCGAGGATGTGAGCCATGGCAAGGAGATTTTGGAAACCTCTGAATAAAGCAAAGGCAGATCTATGGTGGACAAAGAATGACGCAAGGAATGCCCCAGTGGATGAGAAGGTGGAGGCAGAGGAACGACGCATAAGGATTTGAAGAGATGACAAGGTGTTTTTCCTTAAGGGACTATCCATCCAACTCAAAGGCAAAGATCACAATTTTTCAGTTAAGAGACAACGCCTTGAACTAGTGGGGCAACTTGGAAAGACAACTACACCTTTCCCCAGACACAGTGTCTTGGGAACTTTTCGAGGAGAGGTTCTGAAGGAAATATCTACCAGCATACGACGAGGAACAACAGGTAGGGGCATTTCATGCCTTAGTACAAGGAAACTGAACTGTAGACGAATATGAGATCAGGTTTATGGAACTGGTCAAATACATTTCGTATATGGACAATGACCAACGACAGGCAGAGCGCTTCATTTATGGATTGAACTTGAAGATAAGAGCTATGGTGTGGATGTGGAAGTCGTCTTTAGTGGCGGAGGCGGTAGAAAATGCGCGTTACGTGGAAGAACACATGAACTTAACCGGGGGTACAAGATCGACATTTCCGCATCACCCTGGATTCGTAGGAAAGACCCCGAGGACATTTCTTAGGGGAGGGGGCTCAAGGCCACCACCTTATGGTAATAGATTCATGCCAAGGACAGTAGATGTAGGGATTTCAATGGAAGCTAGTGCAACATCTCGTTCATTGTCAATGGTGCAGACAAGTCCACGACCATCTCGAGGAACTGCTAGTAGGGGCAGGGGTTCCAGGGGAAGGAACTCATTTAAGAATCAGTCACATAACAATGCACCGGTTCAATCTCGTATTACTTGTTGGAGGTCCGAGGGACCCCATTACCAACGGGACTGCCCAGAGTTACAATCAAGGTTTGTGCATAGAGAAGGAAATGCACTGATGGAAAGATCAAGTAGCGGCCACCAGATTTACGCAATGGTTAATAACCGCCAGGCCGAACATCAATCCACAGTAGTAGAGTCATCAGGTACGCTAAATCATGTCAATGTTAATATTTTTTTTTATTCTAGTGCGACAGATAGTTTCATCTCACCATCTGCATTAGAAAAGAGTGGGTTGGCAACCTATGAGCATGATGACTTTAAACAAGTCGAAATGGCTTCGGGGGTAAAAAAACGTTGTACGACCTAGTGTCGATAATTGTATAGTAGGCCTAGGAGTGTGCACTACCAGGTTGAAGGTATACGTCACTTCTCTTGGGGCATATGACCTAATCATTGGAATGGATTGGTTAGCATCTCATCGACCTTTAGTAGATTGTTTCACAAAAAGGGTGCTTTGTGTCAATGATGAAGGAAAATCGGTAGAGATCCAGGGTGTACATAGAAAAGTGTCATTACGCTTTATATCAAATATGAAGGTCAAGTGATGCTTGAGACAAGGGTGTCGACTTTATGTAGTGGAAGCAGTGACTGAAAGGAAGGGACCCTCATTGGGTCAGTACCCGGTATTGTCAGAATTTCAGGATGTTTTTCTGAACGAGTTACCAGGGTTACCTCCTGAGAGGGAGCTTGATTTTACTATTGAGCTAAAACCTGGTGCATAACCAATATCTAAGACTCTGTATCGAATGACAGTGCCAGAACTTTGTGAATTGCAAATGTGGTTGAAGGAGTTACTAGACTTAGGGTTAGTAAGGCCCAGTGTCTCGCCTTGGGGCACATCGGTAATTTTTGTAAAGAAGAAGGATGGATCCTTACGACTGTGTATAGACTACAGGGACTTGAACCGTGCTACAGTGAAAAATAGATACCCAATGCTGCAAATAGATGACCTCTTCAATCAGATGAAAGGAGCAGCGATATTCTCAAAGATCGATTTGCAATCTAGGTATCATCAGTTAAAGATTAAGGAAGGTGATATCCCAAAAACTGCCTTTCGAACTCGGTTTGGACATTACGAGTTTGTTGTGATACCTTTCGGATTATCCAATGCGCCAACTGTATTCATGAGCCTCATGAACGATGTATTCTGGAAGTACTTAGATCGATTTGTACAAGTTTTTCTAGATGACATACTCATCTATTCCAAGAATGAAAGGGAACACGAGGAACACTTGCGAATAATGTTTTCTTGTCTTAGAGAGAACAAATTGTAAGGGAAGCTCTCGAAGTGTTCCTTCTTCCAGAAAGATATCCACTATTTAGGTCATATCATTTCCGGGGAAGGAATCTCTATGGACCTAGAAAAGGTAAAGGCCATTATGGAATGGCAAGTGCAGAAAAATGCCCATGAGATGAGAAGCTTCATGGGGCTAGCGGGTTATTACCGGAGATTTGTAGAAGGATTCTCAAAAATAGAGAAACCCATCACCACTTTGCAATGCAAGGGGGTCAGGTATGAATGCACAAAAGAATGTGATAGTGCATTCATTGAGCTTAAGAGGTTACTAACTAGTGTGGAAATTCTACGAGTGCCAGATATGGAAAAGGACTTCATGGTCTGCGCGGATGCCTTGAAACAAGGGTTGGGGGCCATGCTAATGTAGGATAGAGGAGTGATAGCTTATGCGTCAAGGAAGTTGAAGAAGCATGAAGAGTTATACGTGACTCATGATTTAGAGTTGGCAGCTGTAATGCTAGCTCTGAGGCGAAACTTTGAGCTCAAAACAGACCATCAAAGTTTAAAACATCTCTTCACTCAAAGAAATTTGAATGCTAGGCAAAGGCGATGGAGTGAGTTTATGAGTGAGTATGATTTTGGTATTTCATATATAAAGGGAAAGGAAAATGTGGTCGCAGATGCCTTGAGTAGGAGATCACGTATCTTCTCCTTGGTAACCTTAAAGGTCAGTCTGAGGGAACATGTGTTGACACAACTACCAGGAGACAATTGGTATTTAAAGGTTACTTCAAACCTCTAGAGTGGGTGGTAGTTAGTTCCAAAGTATGAAGGATATAGTCTGGAAACAGACAGACTGTTAAGATATCGAGGAAGGATATACATCCCTAAGAAAGGGGATATCCGAGGCTTCATACTGAGGGAAGCCCATAGAGAACTTTATTGTGCACATCCGGGTGTGAAGAAGATGTACGCAGATATGAAGAAGCTCTTATTTTGGGTACGCATGAAGCACGATGTAGTCGATTTCATCGCTAGATGCCTAGAGTGTCAACAAGTGAAAGCCGACCACCATCACCCGACATGCCTCCTTCAACCACATGATGTCCCTATGTCCAAGTTGGAAGTCATCTCCATGGATTTTGTTGTAGGGTTGCCACTCACATCTCATAGACACAATGCCATTCTTGTGATAGTGGATAAGTTAACCAAGAGTGCTCATTTCATTCTGGTTAGAGACACTTACGATGTTACTGATGTGGCACGAGTGTTCATAAGAGAGGTTATCTGTTTGCATGAAATACCTAAGAAGATCATTTCACATAGGGACTCCAGATTCACTTCTAGGTTTTGGACAAGTTTACAGTCAGCGTTGGGGACTCAGTTGAACTTAAGCACAACTTATCATCCTGAAATAGATGGGAAAACTGAGAGAGTAAATCAAGTTATGGAAGACATGCTTAGGATGTATGTAATGGATAATCAAACCCAGTGGGAGGCGTACCTAGCTTTGGTAGAGTTTTCATACAATAACAATTATCATAGTTCCATCGGAATGCCACCCTACGAAGCTTTGTATGGGAGGCCATTCAGAACGCCATTGAGTTGGGATAGACTAGAAGACTGAGTAACAGTTGGGCCAAAAATGATTCAGGAAATGGAGGAACAGGTGATTCAAATCAGGCAGAGACTAAAGGAAGCATAGGATAGACAGAAAAGTTATGCGGATGCACACAGGACCGACCGAAGTTATGAAGTGGGAAACTAGGTTTTCATTCGTATCAGGCCTAATAAGAGTACCATACAGTTCGGGAAGGGTACAAAGTTGTCACCTCGGTTTATAGGACCATTCAGGATCTAAGAGAAAATTGGACCCGTTGCCTATCGTCTCATACTACCACCCCACTTGCATAAAATGCATAAGGTATTTCATGTATCTGTTTTACGTCATTATGTTGCTGATGAATCACATAAACTAAATTGGAAAGAATTGCAGGTATCGGATGTGGGAATCGTCACGGTAGAACCGTTACGCATATTGGACAGTAGAGTCCGACAACTCAGGAACCGTCTGGTAGACCAAGTCAAGGTCCAGTGGGACAAGTATAGTCCAGAATATGCTACTTGGGAGGACGCCGAGACACTACGCCGAGACTCTTATTGAATCAATAACCACAGTCACAATTACTATTCGCAGACTCGTATTGAATCAATGACTATAGTTAGACCGGTCATTCTCATTAGTTTAACGATGAGATCCACGATGGAAATTTTGTTGGAAAGGAAATAAAACTGTATAAAAATTTGACTCAGACCTGCCATTCTCATTATTTTAATGCTGAGATCCACCATCGACATTTTGATGGAAAGGAAATCAAACTTTGACTAGTGGCTTTGCCAAACTTTCCAGAGAGACTACAATTGAGAAACAATGATTACTTGGTATGTGCACACGTTTTGGACTCCATGTCAAATGTGATAATTTTGGTACAAATCCATTGCTTTGATGGACGTCGATAGCATACGGGCATATTTTATTATTAATTTATTTGGGTAGCAACATTGAATGAATCGATCTGTGAATGCATATCACATGGATGTTTCTTATATTTATAAATTAACAGGAATCACGAGAGTGATATTTAGTGTATGATGTTGTGGTGAAGATATACATATGTTGTAACGCACACCACATAAGATGAATAATAAGATATACATATGTTGTAACGCACACCACATAAGATGAAGATATACATATGTTGTAACGCACACCACATAAGATGAATAATAAGATATACATATGTTGCAACGCACACCACATAAGATGAAGATATACATATGTTGTAATGCAATCAAAAATAAAAATCTACATTCATAAGTAACATATCATAATGTTAATATTTTTTAATATGAAGTAGTCTTTATATTAATATTAGTATTAATATTAGTTTATTTAGTTTATTTTTTAATTTGTAAATATAAAAACTTTTTTTTTTTTATGTTTCTTATAATATTTTCAATTTTTTTTTCTATATTTTTATAAGGTTAAGTATTTTTTATTGTAATTATAAGAATATGTGCTTTTTTTGGAGGTTACATGTTTAAATTTAGAGGGGATAGTGTACTTTCACCTTTGTAAACTTAAATAGAGAACAACTATAATAAATTGACTTTGTATGCACTGCCTTTCATATAAGTGATAACAATCCCACAAATTAATGCTTAACATTAGATTTAGTGAAACAATTCAGTGCAATTAATTTAGCAATGATACAATGAAAAATGATTTAATAATGTGATATCAACAACTATAGAGTGAAAAATGATCAATCAAAATGATGCATTTATTTAGGTATTGATATAATAAATGGTACATTTATTTTGGTATTGATATAGTACAAAACAATTTAGTGCATTGATTTTTTAGTTATTTTGTGCATTAATTATGTGATGACACCACCTTAGATCATATTAATCTCAAGTTTATCCATATATTAATTCCATTACAGATAGTAGTTTATGTAAAGGAGGACGATATATCACTAAATTATACTAGATACTAATCATATAATAGAAGATTCATTACAAATCAAATACAAGTTACAAAAAATTCATGAATTAACAAGAAATATATATTTCATCTTCCACAAATTTTAAATTAATAATTTTTCAACATGACATACAATTTCCATGAATAGGTAAACAACAAAATCTAAATAACAAGAATTCAAATTATTTAACCTTTTTTCTTAATTAGCTTCAATTTCCTAGGTTGAATTCAACTATAGATCTCGTAAAAGACAACATGAATTGATGAACTGATGGAGGATATAAGTCTCTCCACCAATACAAACCCCTCATCTAGAAAGGTTGATGGCCCGAATCTTACTTCCACTAAAATTATAACAACCAACCTTTATTTTCAATCAATTTCTCTCCAAAATAGCATTACAAACTGTCATGGCCTCTCTCCCCCTCTCAACTAGTGAGTCCCATATTTTCAATCAATTTCTCAGCAAAATACCATTACAAACTTTCATGGCCTCTCTCCCCCACTCAACTAGTGAGTCTCATTCTCTTATAGCAGTTCACATGTATGGAATATAGACCATAAACACTCAACAATCAATAAAATAATGTAGTATACCTAGGAAAGTGATATGTAAGTGACTCATAAAGCTTCTCTCATTGAGGGAAAAGTAGATATATCTGGCGCCAAGATTAACAAGAATAACATATATGAATTGGTCATCATGATTTTCTATTTTATAGTTTTTAAATAAATTTTTGAGCATTTTGAACTTAGATAGATAATGTTCAATAAAAGAGAAATTACTACGATGTTGATTTTCAAGTTGGTGGGCGCGAATCTCATTTTGTTTACCAAATACGATTTACATAATTTCTCAAGCATCATCTAGTTTATAAACTCCTTTTCAGGTGAAATCATAAATCACTAGAGATGGGCATTTCAATTAATCCACATGCGATATCGCGGATCGGGATATCACGAATCCCATGGACAAAGTGTCCATGCACTACGAAACTGCGAAGTCCGAAACCCTGAAAGGCGGGAAGGTTGTGGTCACGTGGGCCAAGAGCCTAGCTCAGAGGGCTAGCCGAAGATACCATGTATCGGAGTTCGGAGTTTCGCAAGTCCAGAGGACATGTCCGTTTCAGCCCGGAAAACCCCGAATCCCGATGAGGAGTATGACTAAGGTCATATGGGAGGAGATCACATGGAGCAGTGGTATCGGCTATCGAGATTTAGGGAAAATAGATTTTTGGGAAATACGATGATGAGAGATGCGCCCTTATAGGACTGTGAACCCCGAAATCACGACGTAATTAACTCAACCATTAAACCTTCGTCAAAAAGAATTAATTAATTGAGGTTTTAATTAAGACTTAATCACATCGCGAAATCATAGATCGGGGTTTCGTGATTCAATTTACATAGATCATTTGTCACGGAAAACCCTGAATCCCGATTTCTTTAAACATTAAATGAAAAACTTGCAAATTTAAAGTTATAACCCGCTTTAAATAAATTTTTAAAGGGGCGTTGAGAATTTATATAAATTTTTTTAACCATTCGTTGTCCAAAGGTAAACGATAAAAGGCATCGTGAATTTTGAAGTGACGAAATTCTTGCTCGAGAAGGTCTGAAACTCCGATGGGAAGACATAAGGCAACGATCACATAGGAGAAGGTCAAGTGGACCTCGGTATTGGGACATCGGGAATCCCGTAGATACGGGGTTCATGCATTTCTATATTGCGATGTACGAAACCCCGATAGGGGACAAGGTTGTGACCTTGTGGTATGATGGCCACATTGGCCAAGAGCTTAGCCCATGGGGCTAACGCACAAAGTACCGCATCGGTAGATCGGTAATCGGGAGACTGTGAGGACAGAGGTTCGTGACGGCGAGAGTCGCGAAACCCCGAATCCCAACAGGGAATAGGACTACAGTCACATAGGAGAGGGTCACATGGACCAAAGCATAACCAGGGGAGGGCTAAGGCTGAAGGTAGCGCATCAACATATCGAAGATCGGGAGTCCGTGAGGACAGAGAACTCCCCGCATTGGGCATAAGGAAACCCCGAAACCCGAAACCAAGTCCGGAATTTAATAGTTAGGTGCAAAAGGCCGTGGGCAATACGGGAAGACAATGTATATGCATACATATACACCCATCTAACTACATGCATACACATAGATGAATAAATTTATAAATACAAAAGAAATAAACTGAAAGCAAAACACCGAAATTCGTCCAGAGCTGGAATTGCAAGCAAATCATTTTTATTTCGTGCTACAAATGAGGAAATTACCATTCATTACCACATCGTAAGGATGGTTTATGAAAATTCTTGACTCAATCAACTCAGCATTCTTCATGAAGGTACTGAAGCCGTGCACAAGCTGACGGACTGAATCGTACCTCTTGCCATACCTAAGAGCGAACTCCGCAAATTGTATAGACTTGGGATTGGTTCCAAATATTTTAAAGAGACTGGACTCCAGGTCCTAGATCTTGTCAGTGACCATATCAATATACGCTATTTCTACAAAACGAACGGGCAGCAAATACACCCATGGCCAGTGCTAGCAAGGTGCTCAGAACAATGGCGAGGATGTGATCCATGGCAAGGGAGATTCTGGAAACCTCTGAACAGAGCAAAGGAAGATCTATGGTGGACAAAGAATGACGCGAGGAAAGTCCCAGTGGATGAGAAGGTGGAGGCAGAGGAAGGACGCATAGGGATTCAAAGAGATGACAAGCTGTTTTTCCTTAAGGGAATATGCTTCCAACTCAAAGGCAAAGATCGCAATTTTTCAGTTAAGAGATAGCGCCTTGAACTGGTGGGGCAACTTGGAAAGAAAACTACACCTTACCCCAGACACAGTGTCTTGGGAACTTTTCGAGGAGAGGTTTTGAAGGAAATATCTACCAGCATACGATGAGGAACACCAGGTAGGGGCATTTCATGCCTTAGTACAAGGAAACAAAACTGTAGATGAATATGAGATCAGGTTTATGGAACTGGTCAAATACGTTTCGTATATGGACAATGACCAACGACAGGCAGAGCGCTTCGTTTATGGATTGAACTCAAAGATAAGGGCTATGGTGCGTATGTGGAAACCGTCTTTAGTGGCAGAGGTGGAAGAAAATGCGCGTTACATGGAGGAACACATGAACTTAACCGGGGGTACAAGATCGACATTTCCGCATCGCCCTGGATTCACAGGAAAGACCCTGAGGACATTTCCTAGGGGAGGGGGCTCAAGGACACCAGCTTATGGTAACAGATTCGTGCCAAGGAGAGTAGCTGCAGGGATAACAATGGAAACTAGTGCAGCATCTCATTCATCGCCAACGGTGCAGACGGGTCCACGACCATCTCGGGGAACAACTAGTAGGGGTAGGGGTTCCAGGGGAAGGAACTCATTTCAGAATCAGTCACATAATAGTGCACCGGTTCAGTATCGTATTACTTGTTGGAGGTGCGAGGGACCCCATTACCAACAGGACTACCTAGAGTTACAATCAGGGTTTGTGCATAGAGAAGGAAATGCACTGATGGGAAGATCAAGTAGCAGCCACCAAATTTATGCAACGGTTAATAACCGCCAGGCCAAACATCAATCCACAGTAGTAGAGTCATCAGGTACGCTAAATCATGTCAATGTTAAGATTTTTTTTTATTCTGGAGCGACAGATAGTTTCATCTCACCATCTGCATTAGAAAAGAGTGGGTTGGCAGCCTACAAGCACGATGACTTTAAACAAGTTGAAATGGCTTCGGGGGCAAAAAAAAGTTGTAGGACCTAGTGTCGATAATTGTATAGTAGGCCTAGGAGTGTGCACTATTAGGTTGAAGGTATACGTCACTGCTCTTGGGGCATATGACCTACTCATTGGAATGGATTGGTCAGCAGCTCATCGAGCTTTGGTAGATTGTTTCGCAAAAAGGGTGCTTTGTGTCAATGATGAAAAAAAACCAATAGAGATCTAGGGTGTACATAGAAAAGTTTCATTACGCTTTATATCAACTATGAAGGTCAAGTGATGCTTGAGACAAGGGTGTAGACTTTATGTAGTGGAAGAAGTGACTGAAAGGAAGGGACCCTCATTGGGTCAATACCTGGTATTGTCAGAATTTCAGGATGTTTTTTCTGAACGAGTTACCAGGGTTACCTCCTGAAAGGGAGCTTGATTTTACTATTGAGCTAAAACCTAGTGCAGAACCAATATCTAAGACTCTGTATCAGTTGATGGTGCCGGAACTTTGTGAATTGCAAATGCAGTTGAAGGAGTTACTAGACTTAGGGAAAGTAAGGCCTAGTGTCTCGTCTTGGGGCGCATTGGTAATTTTTGTAAAGAAGAAGGATGGATCCTTACGACTGTGTATAGACTACAGGGACTTGAACCGTGCTACAGTGAAAAATAGATACCCAATGTCGTGAATAGATGACCTCTTCGATCAGATGAAAGGAGCAGCGGTAGTCTCAAAGATCGATTTGCGATCTGGGTATCATCAGTTAAGGATTAAGGAAAGTGATATCCCAAAAACTGCCTTTCGAACTCGGTTTGGACATTACAAGTTTGTTGTGATACCTTTCGGATTGACCAATGCGCCAACAGTATTCGTGAGCCTCATGAACGACGTATTCCGGAAGTACTTAGATGGATTTGTACAAGTTTTTCTAGATGACATACTCATCTATTCCAAGAATGAAAGGGAACACGAGGAACACTTGCGAATAATGTTGTCTTATCTTAGAGAGAACAAATTGTAAGGGAAGATGTCGAAGTGTYCCTTCTTCCAGAAAGAGATCCACTATTTAGGTCATATCATTTCCGGTGAAGGAATCTCTGTGGACCCAGAAAAGGTAAAGGCCATTATGGAATGGCCAGTGCCAAAAAATGCCCATGAGGTGAGAAGCTTCATGGGGCTAGCGGGTTATTCCCAGATATTTTTGGAAGGATTCTAAAAAATAGCGAAACCCATCACCACTTTGCAACGCAAGGGCGTCAGGTAGGAATGGACAGAAGAATGTGATAGTGCATTCATTGAGCTTAAGAGGTTACTAACTAGTGCATAAATTCTATGAGTGCCAGATATGGAAAAGGACTTCATGGTCTGCACGAATGCCTCAAAACAAGGGTTGGGGGCCGTGTTAATGCAGGATGGAGGAGTGATAGCTTATGTGTCAAGGAAGTTGAAGAAGCACGAAGACTTATACGCGACTCATGATTTAGAGTTGGCAACTGTAATGCTAGCTCTAAAACTTTGGAGGCACTATCTTGTGTGGAAAAACTTTGAGCTCAAAACAGACCATCAAAGTTTAAAACATCTCTTCACTCAAAGAGATTTGAATGCCAGGTAAAGGCGATGGAGTGAGTTTATGAGTGAGTATGATTTTTGTATTTCATATATAAAGGGAAAGGAAAATGTGGTCGCAGATGCCTTGAGTAGGAGACCACGTATATTCTCCTTGGTAACCTTAAAGGTCAGTCTGAGGGAACATGTGTTGACACAACTACCAGGAGACAATTGGTATTTAAAGGTTAGTTCAAACCTCCAGAGTGGGAGGTAGTTAGTTCCAAAGTATGAAGGATATAGTCTGGAAACAGACGGACTGTTAAGATATCGAGGAAGGATATACATCCCTGAGAAAGGGGATATTCGAGGAATCATACTGAGGGAAGCCCATAGAGCACTTTATTTTGCACATCCAGGCGTGAAGAAGATGGACGCAGATATGAAGAAGCTCTTATTTTGGGTAGGCATGAAGCACGATGTAGTCGATTTCATCGCCAGATGCCTAGAGTGTCAACATGTGAAAGTCGACCACGATCACCCGGCAGGCCTCCTACAACCTCATGATGTCCCTATGTCCAAGTGGGAAGTCATCTCCATGGATTTTGTTGTAGGGTTGCCACTCAAATCTCATAGACACAATGCCATTCTTGTGATAGTGGATAAGTTAACCAAGAGTGCTCATTTCATTCTGGTTAGAGACACTTACGATGTTACTGATGTGGCACGAGTGTTCATAAGTGAGGTTATCCGTTTGCACGGAATACCTAAGAAGATCATTTCAGATAGGGACTCCAGATTCACTTCTAGGTTTTGGACAAGTTTACAGTCAGCGTTGGGGACACAGTTGAACTTAAGCACAACTTATCATCCTGAAACAGATGGGCAAACTGAGAGAGTAAATCAAGTTATGGAAGACATGCTTAGGATGTATGTAATGGATAATCAAACCCAGTGGGAGATGTACCTACCTTTGGTAGAGGTTGCCTACAATAACAGTTATCATAGTTCCATTGGAATGCCACCCTACGAAGCTTTGTATGGGAGGCCATTCAGAACGCCATTGAGTTGGGATAGAGTAGAAGACTGAGTAACAGTTGGGCCAGAATTGATTCAGAAAATGGAGGAACAGGTGATTCAGATCAGGCAGAGACTAAAGGAAGCACAGGATAGACAGAAAAGTTATGTGGATGCACATAGGACCGACCGAAGTTATGAAGTGGGAGACTAGGTTTTCATTCGTATCAGGCCTAATAAGAGTACCATACAGTTCGGGAAGGGGACAAAGTTGTCACCTCGGTTTATAGGACCATTCAGGATCTAAGAGAAAGTTGGACCCGTTGCCTATCGTCTTGTACTACCACCCCACTTGCATAAAACTCATAAGGTATTTCATGTATTTGTTTTACGTCATTATGTTGCTGATGAATCATATAAACTAAATTGGAGAGAATTGCAGGTATCGGACGTGGGAATCCTCATGGTAGAACCGTTACGCATATTGGACCGTAGAGTCCAACAACTCAAGAAGGGTAGAATTATAAAGTAAAACTAATTAGGGGATTAATTGTGTTAACAAGGTATTAATTAAACAAAGATGATTTAATGATATTAATTAAGTGAGTTATTAATTAATTAAAGGATATAATTGTGATTAATTAATTATTAATTTAACTACAAACTACATTTAATAACTTGCGTAATGGATTTAATAGATTAATGGTATATGATATAAAATGGTTGCATATACAACAAGGGATAACCTATGAATCCTGTGAAGATAAAAACATTAAAGGAAGAATCAGGGACGGGGACGAGGGCAGGTAAGGGAGTAAATGAGGAGTCGGTGAAGGGGGAGAAGAAAGGAAGGGAGGTTTACGTGAGGGGGATTCGAAAGAGGAAACGAAGGATGGAGTGCGAGGACTGTTGTATTTGCAGGGAGCAGAGAGTTTCTGGCAGTGGCATTTTGATCAGTTGAGGCAGCGGGTTGTTGGAGGTTTTGGACACGGGGGCCAGGATATCCATAGATATCTTGGAGCTAGGTAGTTTTCCTAGTTGGCAGGGAGGACAATAGGTTTGGGCAATTATTTTTTTGTTTGTGGCAGTATTGGTCTGTGCATCAGGTAGCAGGAAGGCAACAACAAGGAAGCAAGGCAACATAAATTAGAATCAGAACCAAGTAATTTGTTAAACTATGTATTTATTTCATTCTACTATGAAATCATTATTCATTGATAAATTTAAGTTACTGAAGTTGCTATTATGAAGATTGTTGTTATGTTATGAAGTTATTATCTCACTTCATGAAATATTATGAAGATTGTTGTTATGTTATGAAGTTATTATCTCACTTCATGAAATAAATTGCGTATGAAAGTATGTGATGTTTAAAATTTATTTGGTTGTTACACATAAACTTGAGATTAATATGATCCAAGGTGATGTCATCACATAATTAATGCACAAACAAACTAATAAATCAATGCACTAAATTGTTTTGTAATATATCAATACCAAAATAAATGTATCATTTATTATATCAATACAGAAATAAATGCACCATTTTGACTGATCATTTTTCATTCTGTAGTTGTTGAAATCACAATATTAAATCATTTTTCATTGTATCATTGCTAAATTAATTGCACTAAATAGTTTTACTAAATCTAATGTTAAGCATTAATTTTTGATTAATGTGCATCTATAATTTGTATCAAATTATTAAGCTAAAAAGTCTAGTAAAGTGAAAATGTGTGTGTGAAATTATTGTCACTTATATCGAATGTACTTCATACAAAGTCAATTTATTATAGTTGTTCTCTACTTAAGTTTACAAAAGTGAAATTACACTATCCCCTCTAGATTTAAACATGTAACTTTAAAAACACATATTCTTATAAGTACAATAAAAAATACTTAACCTTATAAAAGTATACAATAAAATTGAAAATATTATAAAAACCTTAACCAATTTTTTTTTTTTTTATATTTATAAATTAAAAAATTAACTAATATTAATACAAATACAACTTCATATAAAAAAAATATTAATATTATTATATGTTATGAATGTAGATTTTTATTTTTGATGCATTACAACATATGTATATCTTACTATTCATCTTATGTGGTGTGCGTTACAACATATGTACACTAAATATCACTCCCGTGACGATACAAGATTCCTGTTAATTTATAATTATAGTCACTCAAAGTTGGTGCAAAAAGTTATAAGAAACATCTATGTGATATGCATTCACAGATTGACTCATTCAATGTTGTTGCCCAGATTAATTAATAATAAAATATGCCCGTATGCTATCCACGTCCATCGAAGCAACGGATTTGTACCAAAATTATCACATTTGACTCGGAGAGCAGAGTTACATCCAGCCAGAATCAATGAGGTCATTATAGAGAAAGTCCAAAACTTGTGCACATACCAAGTAATCATGGTTTCTCTACTGTAGTCTCTGTGGAATGTTTTGCAAAGCCACTAGTCAAAGTTTTATAGACAGTTTTATTTCCTTTCCAGCAAATTGTCCATCGTGGATCTCAGCCTTAAACTAAGGGGAATGGCAGGTCTGAGTCAAAGTTTTAAGGAGAATGGCAGGTCTGAGTCAAAGTTTTATAGACATTTTTATTTCCTTTCAACCAAAATGTCTATCGTGGATATCGACCTTAAACTAACGAGAATGGCAGGTCTGATTGATTCAATACGAGTCCGCGAATTGTAATTATGATTGTTATCATTGATGCAAAACTTAAATAAGAAAATAACAAACATTAAATCCAAATCTCAATATTCATTGATGAACCGAAAACTAACAAACATGAAATCCAAATCTCAAATGGAAAGATTCATAAAACTAGAAAAGAGGAAGAGACGATAGTTTTCTCCTAATAAAAGAAAGTGAAATGGATACTGAGTTGGAGCTAGAATTATCGTGCTTCAATTCAAATATTAATTTATCCTCATTCATTCGATTGTCATGCAATTTATAAAAAAAATAAAAAAGGTTATCATTATGGTAAACAAATCTTCAATAAAAAAAAATTCAATGTAAATTGCCTTTATTAAAATTACAAAATTGGAAAACCAATAATTGTACAACCCTAAGGAAATATTCTCAATATCTATCACAAAGAGTTAATAATTCTACAATCCAAAAGAAATATTGTCTATCACCCATAAATCCATTGAAATAGAAAAGAGACAACATAACTAGATGACATTTTTTAGGATTTTTTATCTCACCAATGCAAATACCCTCCTCTTTTAAGATTGTAAACTACTCAAACAAATAATCACCCCAAAAGAAATCTATTCATTATTCATAAATATGTTGAAATAAGAAGGATTCATTTTTTATCATTTAAAATTTTATTTAAATATAGTTTAAATATTTGAAAGATTTAGGATTAGGTGGAACAAGAATCCCAAGGTGGCAATGAGTGTGCACTTGGATAGTTGAGTTTTTGTAAATAGATATGTTAGTCTTTAAGGGATTTTAGCTAGTAGAGGAAGCCAATTCCTCAATATTCATATATGGATTATCCATTCTATCTCCATTAATCTACATGCCATGATGTCTTTTAGATAGATTGACCCAAAGAATTAGGTTGGACAAAGCATTGTGTTTTTGGACATTAGGTGGCTATCAAATGTCACACTCAAAAAATTGATGATTGAATTCTTAATTAAAAATTAATTTGTAATAGTTTGCTTTAAATTATTTCTAGCCAATCCTAGGTTTGTCAAACTAAAGAAAAATAAATATATCAAATATCTATCCAAATGATAAATATGCATGTTAGATATGGGGTTCCTTTGGATTGTAGAATTATTGACTCTTTGTGATAGATATTTAGAATATTTCCTTTTGAGTTGTACAATTATTAACTTTCTAAGTTTGTAATTTTAATAGAAGCCATTTACATTGAATTTTATATGGGAGATTTGTTTACAATAGTGATAACCATTTTTTATAAATTGCAAGCATAACAATTGAAAGAGGATAAATTAATATTTGGATTTAAACCTGAAAAATCTAGATCCAACTCAGTGTCCACTTCACTTTTTTTTTATTAGGAGAAAACTATGGTCGCTTCCTCTTCTCTAGTTTTATGAATCTTGCCATTTGATCTTCCTCTTCTCTAATTTTATGAATCTTGCCATTTGAGATGTCATGTTTATTAGTTTTTGGTTTACAAATGAATATTCAGATTTGGATTTAATGTTTGTTATTTTTTTATCTTGCCATTTGAGATGTCATGTTTGTTAGTTTTTGGTTTACAAATGGATATAATATTCAGATTTGGATTTAATGTTTATTATTTTTTTATATAAGTTTTGAGTTAATGATCACAGTCATAATTACTATTCGCGGACTCTTATTGAATCAATAACAACAGTCATAATTACTATTCGCGGACTCTTATTGAATCAATGACTACAGTCAGACCTGTCATTCTCATTAGTTTAACGCTAAGATCCACGATGGAAATTTTGCTGGAAAGGAAATAAAACTGTATAAAACTTTGACTCAGACCTGCCATTCTCATTAGTTTCATTAGTTTAACGCTGAGATCCACCATCGACATTTTGATGGAAAGGAAATCAAACTTTGACTAGTGGCTTTGCCAAACTTTCCAGAGAGACTACAGTTGAGAAACAATGATTACTTTTATGTGCACACGTTTTACCAAGTAAATGTGATAATTTTGGTACAAATCCGTTGCTTCCATGGACGTCTATAGCATACGGGCATATTTTATTATTAATTTATTTGGGTAGAAACATTGAATGAATCGATCTGTGAATGCATATCACATGGATGTTTCTTATATTTATAAATTAACAGGAATCACGAGAGTGATATTTAGTGTTGTTGTGGTGAAGATATACATATGTTGTAACGCACACCACATAAGATGAAGATATACATATGTTGTAATGCAATCAAAAATAAAAATCTACATTCATAAGTAACATATCATAATGTTAATATTTTTTGATACAAAGTAGTCTTTATATTAATATTAGTTTATTTAGTTTATTTTTTAATTTGTAAATATAAAAACTTTTTTTTTAAATTTCTTATAATATTTTCATTTTTTTTCTATATTTTTATAAAGTTAAGTATTTTTTATTGTAATTATAAGAATATGTGTTTTTTTTTTTGGAGGTTACATGTTTAAATTTAGAGGGGATAGTGTACTTTCACCTTTGTAAACTTAAATAGAGAACAACTATAATAAATTGACTTTGTATKAASTGCCTTTCATATAAGTGATAACAATCCCACAAATTAATGCTTAACATTGGATTTAGTRAAACAATTCAGTGCAATTAATTTAGCAATGATACAATGAAAAATGATTTAATAATGTGATATCAACAACTATASAATGAAAAATAATCAATCAAAATGATGCATTTATTTAGGTATTGATATAATAAATGGTACATTTATTTTGGTATTGATATAGTACAAAACAATTTAGTGCATTGATTTATTAGTTATTTTGTGCATTAATTATGTGATGACATCACCTTAGATCATATTAATCTCAAGTTTATCCATATATTAATTCCATTATAGATAGTAGTTTATGTAAAGGAGGACGAGATGTCACTAAATTATACTAGATACTAATCATATAATAGAAGATTCATTACAAATCAAATACAAGTTATAAAAAATTCATGAATTAACAAGAAATATATATTTCATCTTCCACAAATTTTAAATTAATAATTTTTCAATATGAATTACAACTTCCATGAATAGGTAAACAACAAAATCTAAATAACAAGAATTCAAATTATTTAACTTTTTTTCTTAATTAGCTTCAATTTCCTAGGTTGAATTCAACTATAGATCTCGTAAAAGACAACATGAATTGATGAACTGATGGAGAATATAAGTCTCTCCACCAATACAAACCCCTCATCTAGAAAGGTTGACGGCCCCAATCTTACTTCCACTAAAATTATAACAACCAACTTTTATTTTCAATCAATTTCTCTCCAAAATACCATTACAAACTGTCATGGCCTCTCTCCCCCTCTCAACTAGTGAGTCCCATCTTTTCAATCAATTTCTCAACAAAATACCATTACAAACTTTGATGGCCTCTCTCCCCCACTCAACTAGTGAGTCGCATTCTCTTATAGCAGTTCACATGTATGGAATATAGACCATAAACACTCTACAATCAATAAAATAATGTAGTATACCTAGGAAAGTGATATGTAAGCGACTCGTAAAGCTTCTCTCATTGAGTGAAAAGTAGATATATCTGGCGCCAAGATTAACAAGAATAACATATATGAATTGGTCATCATTATTTTCTATTTTATAGTTTTTAAATAAATTTTTGAGCATTTTGAACTTAGATAGATAATGTTCAATAAAAGAGAAATTACTAGGATGTTGATTTTCAAGTTGGTGGGCGCGAATCTCATTTTGTTTACCAAATACGATTTACATATTTTCTCAAGCATCATCTAGTTTATAAACTCCTTTTTAGGTGAAATCATAAATCACTAGAGATGGGCATTTCAATTAATCCACATGCGATATCGCGGATCGGGATATCGCAAATCCCATGGACAAAGTGTCCACGCACTACGAAACTGCGAAGTCCGAAACCCTGAAAGGAGGGAAGGTTGTGGTCACGGGACAATGGTCACGTGGGCCAAGATCCTAGCTCGGAGGGCTAGCCGAAGTTACCGTGTATCGGAGTTCGGAGATTCGCAAGTTCAGAGGACATGCGCGTTTCAGCCCGGAAAACCCCGAATCCCGATGAGGAGTATGACTAAGGTCATATGGGAGGAGGTCACACGGAGCAATGGTATCGACTATCGAGATTTAGGGAAATTGGAGTTTCGGGAAATACGATGATGAGAGACGCGCCCTTATAGAACCGTGAACCGCGAAATCGTGACGTAATTAACTTAACCCTTAAACCTTTGTCAAAAAGAATTAATTAATTGATGTTTTAATTAAGACTTAATCACATCACGAAATCGGAGATCGGGGTTTCGTGATTCAATTTACATAGATCATTTGTCACGGAAAACCCCGAATACCGATTTCTTTAAAAATTAAATGAAAAACTCGCAAATTTAAAGTTATAACCCACTTTAAATAAATTTTTAAAGGGGCGTTGAGAATTTATATAAAAAAATTTAACCATTCCTTGTCCAAAGGTAAACGATAAAAGGCATCGTGAATTTTGAAGTGACGAAATTCTTGCTTGAGAAGGTCTGAAACCCCGATGGGAAGCCATACGTCAGTGGTCACATAGGAGCAGGTCACGTGGACCTCGGTATAGTTGGAAGGGCTAACACGCAAGGAAGAGGCGTATCGGGTATCGAGATATCGGGAATCCCGTAGATAAGGGGTTCATGCATTTCGATATTGCGATGTACGAAACCCCGATAGGGGACAAGGTTGTGACCTTGTGGTATGACGGCCACATGGGCCAAGAGCTTAGCTCGGGGGATAACGCACAAAGTACCGCATCGGTAGATCGGTAATCGGGAGACTGTAAGGACAGAGGTTCGTGACATCGAGAGTCGCGAAACCCCAAATCCCGACAGGGAATAGGACTACGGTCACATAGGAGAGGGTCACATGGACCAAAGCATAACTAGGGGAGGGATAAGGCAGAAGGTAGTGCATTGACATATCGGAGATCGGGAGTCCGTGAGGATAGAGAACTCTCGACATTGGGCATAGGGAAACCCCAAAACCTGAAACTCAGTTGGGAAATTAACAGTTAGGTGCAAAAGGCCGTGGGCAATACGGGAAGACAATGTATATGCATACATATACACCCATCTAACTACATGCATATACACAAATGAATAAATTTATAAATACAAAAGAAATAAACTGAAAGCAAAACACCGAAATTCGTCCAGAGCTGGAATTGCAAGCAAATCATTTTTATTTCGTGCTGCAAAGGAGGAAATTACCATTCATTACCACATCGTAAGGAAAGTTTATTTAAATTATTGACTCAATCAATTCAACGTTCTTCACGAAGGTACTGAAGCTGTGCACAAGCTGGCGGACTGAATTATACCTCTTGCCATACCTTAGAGCGAACTCCGTAAATTGTATAGACGTGGGATTGGTTCCAAATATTTTAAAGAGACTGGACTCTAGGTCCTGGATCTTGTTAGAGACCATATCAATATACTATGTTTCTACAAAACGAACGAGCAACAAATACAACCATGGCCAGCGCTAGCAAGGTGCTCAGAACAATGGCGAGGATGTGAGCCATGGCAAGGGAGATTCTGGAAACCTCTAAACAGAGCAAAGGTAGATCTATAGTGGACAAAGAATGACGTGAGGAAAGTCCCAGTGGATGAGAACGTGGAGGCAGAGGAAGGACACATAGGGATTCAAAGAGCTGACAAGGTGTTTTTCCTTAAGGGACTATGCGTCCAACTCAAAGACAAACATCACAAATTTTCAGTCAAGAGACAGCGCCTTGAACTGGTGGGGAAACTTGGAAATACAACTAAACCTTACCCCAGACACAGTGTCTTGGGAACTTTTCGAGGAGAGGTTCTGAAGGAAATATCTACCAGCATACGATGAGGAAACAAGGAAACAAAATTGTAGAATAATATGAGATCAGGTTTATGGAACTGGTCAAATACGTTTTGTATATGGACAATGACCAACAACAGGCAGAGCGCTTCATTTATGGATTGAACCCGAAGATAAGAGCTATGGTGCAGATGTGAAAGCCGTCTTCAGTGGCGGAGAAGGTAGAAAATGCGCGTTACGCGGAAGAACACATGAACTTTACCGGGGGTACAAGATCGACATTTCCACATCGCCCTGGATTCGTAGGAAAGACCCCGAGGACATTTCCTAGGGGAGGGGGATCAAGGCCACCACCTTATGGTAACAGATTTGTGCCAAGGACAGTAGTTGCAGGGATTTCAATGGCAACTAGTGCAACATCTCGTTCATCGCCAACGGTGCAGACAGGTCCACGACCATCTCGGGGAACAACTAGTAGGGGCAGGGGTTCTAGGGGAAGGAACTCATTTCAGAATTAGTCACATAACAGTGCACCAGTTCAATCTCGTATTACCTGTTCGAGGTGCGAGGGACCCCATTACCAACGGGACTACCCAGAGTTACAATTAGGGTTTGTGCATAGAGAAGGAAAGGCACTGATGGGAAGATCAAGTAGCATGCACCAGATTTACGCAACGGTTAAAAACCGCCAGGCCAAACATCAATCCACAGTAGTAGAGTCATCAGGTACGCTAAATCATGTCAATGTTAAGATTTTTTTTTATTCAAGTGCGACAGATAGTTTCATCTCACCATCTTCATTAGAAAAGAGTGGGTTGGCAGCTTATGAGCACGATGACTTTAAACAAGTCGCAATGGCTTCGGGGGAGAAAACAAGTTGTAGGACCTAGTGTCGATAATTGTATAGTAGGCCTAGGATTGTGCACTACCAGGTTGAAGGTATACGTCACTGCTCTTGGGGCATATGACCTAATCATTGGAATGGATTGGTTAGCAGCTCATCGCGCTTTGGTAGATTGTTTCTCAAAAAGGGTGCTTTGTGTCAATGATGAAGGAAACCTGGTAGAGATCCAGGGTGTACATAGAAAAGTGTCATTACGCTTTATATCAACTATGAAGGTCAAGCGATGCTTGAGACAAGGGTGTTGAATTTATGTAGTGGAAGCAGTGACTTAAAGGAAGGGACCCTCATTGGGTCAATACCCAGTATTGTCAGAATTTCAGGCTATTATTCTGAACGAGTTACCAGGGTTACCTCCTGAGAGGGAGCGTGATTTTACTATTGAGCTAAAACCTAGTGTAGAATCAATATCCAAGACTCTGTATCAGATGACGGTACTGGAACTTTGTGAATTGCAAATGCAGTTGAAGGAGCTACTAGATTTAGGGCTAGTAAGGCCCAGTGTCTCGCCTTGGGGTGCATCGGTAATTTTTGTAAATAAGAAGGATGGATCCTTACGACTGTGTATAGACTACAGGGACTTGAACCATGCTACAGTGAAAAATAGGTACCCAATGCCGCGAATAGATGACCTCTTCGATCAGATGAAAGGAGCAGCGGTAGTCTTAAAGATCGATTTGCGATCTGGGTATCATTAGTTAAGGATTAAGGAAGGTGATATCCCAAAAACTGCCTTTCGAACTCGGTTTGGACATTACGAGTTTGCTGTGATGCCTTTTGGATTGACCAATGCACCAATAGTATTCATGAGGCTCATGAACGACGTATTCTGGAAGTACTTAAATCGATTTGTACAAGATTTTCTAGATGACATACTCATCTATTCCAAGAATGAAAGGGAACACGAGGAACACTTGCGAATAGTGTTGTCTTGTCTTAGAGAGAACAAATTGTAAGGGAAGCTGTCGAAGTGTTCCTTCTTCCAGAAAGAGATCCACTATTTAGGTCATATCATTTCCGGCGAAGGAATCTCTATGGACCCAGAAAAGGTAAAGGCCATTATGGAATGGCCAGTGCCAAAAAATGCCCATGAGGTGAGAAGCTTCATGGGGCTAGCGGGTTATTACCGGAGATTTGTGGAAGGATTCTCAAAAATAGTGAAACCCATCACCACTTTGCAATGCAAGGGGGTCAGGTATGAATGGACAGAAGAATGTGATAGTGCATTCATTGAGCTTAAGAGGTTACTAACTAGTGCGGCAATTCTATGAGTGCCAGATATGGAAAAGGACTTCATGGTCTACACGGATGCCTCGAAACAAGGGTTGGGGGCCGTGCTAATGTAGGATGGAGGAGTGATAGCTTATGCATCAAGGAAGTTGAAGAACCATGAAGAGTTATACGCGACTCATGATTTAGAGTTGGCAACTGTAATGCTAGCTCTGAAACTTTGGAGGCACTATCTTGTGTGGTGAAACTTTGAGCTCAAAATAGACCATCAAAGTTTAAAACATCTCTTCACTCAAAGAGATCTGAATGCGAGGCAAAGGCGATGGAGTGAGTTTATGAGTGAGTATGATTTTGGTATTTCATATATAAAGGGAAAGGAAATTGTGGTCGTAGATGCCTTGAGTAGGAGACCACGTATCTTCTCCTTGGTAACCTTAAAGGTCATTCTGAGGGAACATGTGTTGACACAACTACCAGGAGACAATTGGTATTTAAAGGTTAGTTCAAACCTCCAGAGTGGGAGGCAGTTAGTTCCAAAGTATGAAGGATATAGTCTGGAAACAAACGGACTGTTAAGATATCGAGGAAGGATATACATCCCTGAGAAAGGGGATATTCGAGGCATCATACTGAGGGAAGCCCTTAGAGCACTTTATTGTGCACATCCAGGTGTGAAGAAGATGGACGCAGATATGAAGAAGCTCTTATTTTGGGTAGGCATGAAGCGCGATGTAGTCCATTTCATTGCCAGATGCCTAGAGTGTCAACATGTGAAAGCCGACCACCATCACCGACAGGCCTCCTACAACCACATGATGTCCCTATGTCCAAGTGGGAAGTCATATCCATGGATTTTGTTGTAGGGTTGACACTCACATCTCATAGACACAATGCCATTCTTGTGATAGTGGATAAGTTAACGAAGAGTGCATATTTCATTCCAGTTAGAGACACTTACGATGTTACTGATGCGGCACGAGTGTTCATAAGCGAGGTTATCTGTTTGCACGGAATACCTAAGAAGATCATTTCAGATAGGGACTCCAGATTCACTTCTAGGTTTTGGACAAGTTTACAGTCAGCGTTGTGGACTCAGTTGAACTTAAGCTTAACTTATCATCCTGAAAAACATGGGCAAACTGAGAGAGTAAATCAAGTTATGGAAGACATGCTTAGGATGTATGTAATGGATAATCAAACCCAGTGGGAGAAGTACCTACCTTTGGTAGAGTTTGCCTACAATAACAATTATCATAGTTCCATCGGAATGCCACCCTATGAAGCTTTGTATGGGAGGCCATTCAGAATGCCATTGAGTTGGGATAGACTAAAAGACCAAGTAACAGTTGGGCCAGACTTGATTCAGGAATTGGAGGAACAGGTGATTCAGATCAGGCAGAGACTAAAGGAAGCACAGGATAGATAGAAAAGTTATGCGGATGCACACAGGACCGACCGAATTTATGAAGTGGGAGACCAGGTTTTCATTCGTATCAGGCCTAATAAGAGTACCATACGGTTCGGGAAGGGGAAAAAGTTGTCACCTCGGTTTATAGTACCATTCAGGATTCAAGAGAAAATTGGACCCGTTGCCTATTGTCTCGTACTGCCACCCCACTTGCATAAAACTCATAAGGTATTTCATGTATCTATTTTACGTCATTAGGTTGCTTATGAATCACATAAACTAAATTGGAAAGAATTGTAGGTATCGGACATGGGAACCCTCATGGTAGAGCCGTTACGCATATTGGACCGTAGAGTCTGACAACTCAGGAGCCGTTTGGTAGACCAATTCAAGGTCCAGTGGGACAAGTATAGTCCAGGATATGCTACTTGGGAGGACGCCGAGACACTACGCCGAGACTATCCCTCAATATTTTGACCACCTCGAGAACATGTTTCTCGAAGGTGGGGTGTATGTAACACCACCTTTTGACTTAGATAACCAGGATTACCTGAGGCCTATACACTTTATTTCCTAGTCACAGTGAAACTATTAAGTGATACACTTAAACTTTAAACTTATGAACTGTAATGAATGTTTAAGTGTTATTAATGACAATGCATGTAATGCGATCTATTATGTGAATGTAAATTTTACGAATGTTTAAATGTTATTGATGATGATGTATATGATGCGACATATTGTGAGAAAGTGAAATTAATGAATGTTTAAATACTATTAGAATGATGTCGGACACGATGAAATCTATTTTGGGTAAATGATAATCTTGTGAATGGGTGACAAGTTTGAATTATGGGATATTATGAAATCTAATTCTAATGGGAAAAAATTGATGTTAATGTATCGGTACGGGGATACCAAATTGAAATGATGATAGTATGCAATAAAATGATGATAATGCATAGAAATGTATGAGTTTGTGTTGCAAACTAATCTGCAGGTTATGGGCTATGAAATAGCCAAGAGATAATGATGATTAAAGTGGATATCAGGACCACTAACCGAGAAACATTATGCTATGAATAATGTATGTGAAATTTATATTGATTTGGATGCATTGCTATGATAGGTGGACAAGTGCACGATTGGTACAAATCCGTTGCTTCGATGGACGTCGATAGCATACGAGCATATTTTATTATTAATTTATTTGGGTAGCAACATTGAATGAATCGATCTGTGAATGCATATCACATGGATGTTTCTTATATTTATAAATTAACAGGAATCACGAGAGTGATATTTAGTGTCTGATGTTGTGGTGAAGATATACATATGTTGTAACACACACCACATAAGATGAATAGTAAGATATACATATGTTGTAACGCACACCACATAAGATGAAGATATACATATGTTGTAATTCAATCAAAAATAAAAATCTACATTCATAAGTAACATATCATAATGTTAATATTTTTTAATATGAAGTAGTCTTTATATTAATATTAGTTTATTTAGTTTATTTTTTAATTTGTAAATATAATTTTTTTTTTTTTTAAGTTTCTTATAATATTTTCAATTTTTTTTCTATATTTTTATAAGGTTAAGTATTTTTTATTGTAATTATAAGAATATGTGTTTTTTTTTTTGGAGGTTACATGTTTAAATTTAGAGGGGATAGTGTACTTTCACCTTTGTAAACTTAAATAGAAAACAACTATAATAAATTGACTTTGTATGAACTGCCTTTCATATAAGTGATAACAATCCCACAAATTAATGTTTAACATTGGATTTAGTGAAACAATTCAGTGCAATTAATTTAGCAATGATACAATGAAAAATAATTTAATAATGTGATATCAACAACTATAGAATGAAAAATGATCAATCAAAATGATGCATTTATTTAGGTATTGATATAATAAATGGTACATTTATTTTGGTATTGATATAGTACAAAACAATTTAGTGCATTGATTTATTAGTTATTTTGTGCATTAATTATGTGATGACATCACCT
>ML809259.1:40729-50775 GCA_009831015.1 Picea engelmannii | reverse complement strand
CAATTGATTGATTGTTGTCTTTTATAAAAGACTAGTCTTGCTGACTGGATTGAATGCATACATAAATTACTAAAGGATGACAATTTTGATTATTAGTACATGCACGAGATTTGCATGTACTAGCTACACATGCATTTCTTGTATATATACACTAGTATGTATGAACTTTCTTGACTTACTTACTGATAATGTCAGTTACTTGTTATGAATGTGTGAACCATGCTCTTTTCCTTTGTACCATAAGATACCTTAACTTCGGGACGAAGTTTCCTGAAGGGTGGGTGTATGTAATGACCCTAGTTGGATAAATGTTTAAGAATTATAAAGTAAAACTAATTAGGGGATTAACTGTGTTAACAAGGTATTAATTAAACAAATATAATTTAATGATATTAATTAAGTGAGTTATTAATTAATTAAAKGATATAATTGTGATTAATTAATTAATAATTTAACTACAAACTACATTTAATAACTTGCGTAATGGATTTAATAGATTAATGGTATATGATATAAAATGGTTGCGTATATAACAAGCGATAACCTATGAATCCCAAGAAGATAAAAACATTAAAGGAAGGATCAGGGACAAGGAGGAGGGCAGGTAAGGGAGTAAATGAGGAGTCAGTGAAGGGGGATAAGAAAGGAAGGGAGGTTTACGTGAGGGGGATTCGACAGAGGAGATGGAGGATGGAGTGGGAGGACTGTTGGATTTGCAGGGAGCAGAGAGTTTCTGGCAGTGGCATTTTGATCAGTTGAGGCACCGGGTTGCTAGAGGTTTTGGGCACGGGGGCCAGGATATCCGTAGATATCTTGGAGCTAGGTAGTTTTCCTAGTTGGCAGGGAGGACTGTAGGTTTGGGCAGTTATTTTTTTGTTTGTGGCAGTATTGTTCTGTGCATCAGGTAGCAGGAAGGCAACAACAAGGCAGCAAGGCAACATAAATTAACATCAGAATGAGGTAATTTGTTAAACTATGTATTTATTTCATTCTTCCATGAAATCATTATTCATTGATAAATTTAAGTTACTGAAGTTGCTATTATGAATATTGTTGTTATGTTATGAAGTTATTATCTCAGTTCATGAAATAAATTGCGTATGAAAGTATGTGATGTTTAAAATTTATTTGGTTGTTACACATAAACTTGAGATTAATATGATCCAAGGTGATGTCATCACATAATTAATTCACAAACAAACTAATAAATCAATGCACTAAATTGTTTTGTAATATATCAATACCAAAATAAATGTATCATTTATTATATCAATACAGAAATAAATGCACCATTTTGATTGATCATTGATCATTTTTCATTCTGTAGTTGTTGAAATCATAATATTAAATCATTTTTCATTGTATCATTGCTAAATTAATTGCACTAAATAGTTTTACTAAATCTAATGTTAAGCATTAATTTGTGATTAATGTGCATCTATAATTTGTATCAATTTATTAAGCTAAAAAGTCTAGTAAAGTGAAAATGTGTGTGAAATTGGTGTCACTTATATCAAATGTACTTCATACAAAGTCAATTTATTATAGTTGTTCTCTACTTAAGTTTACAAAAGTGAAAGTACACTATCCCCTCTAGATTTAAACATGTAACTAAAAAAACCCATATTCTTATAAGTACAATAAAAAATACTTAACCTCATAAAAATATACAATAAAATTAAAAATATTATAAAAACCTTAACTAAAAAAATATTTTATATTTATAAATTAAAAAATTAACTAAATTAACTACAAATACAACTTCATATAAAAAAAATATTAATATTATGATATGTTATGAATGTAGATTTTTATTTTTGATGCATTACAACATATGTATATCTTACTATTCATCTTATGTGGTGTGCGTTACAACATATGTACACTAAATATCACTCCCGTGACGATACACGATTCCTGATAATTTATAATTATAGTCACTCAAAGTTGGTGCATAAAGTTATAAGAAACATCTATGTTGTTGCCCAGATTAATTAATAATAAAATATGCCCAGATTAATTTATAAATATAAGAAACATCCATGCGATATGCATTCACAGATCGATTCATTCAATGTTTCTACCCAAATAAATTAATAATAAAATATGCCCGTATGCTATCCACGTCCATCGAAGCAACGGATTTGTACCAAAATTATCACATTTGACTCGGAGAGCAGAGTTAGATCCAGCCGTAAGAATCTCAGCCTTATAAAGAAAGTCCAAAACGTGTGCACATATCAAGTAATCATGGTTTCTCTACTGTAGTCTCCGTGGAAGGTTTTGCAAAGCCACTAGTCAAAGTTTTATAGACAGTTTTATTTCCTTTCCAGCAAATTGTCCATCGTGGATCTCAGCCTTAAACTAAGGGGAATGGCAGGTCTGAGTCAAAGTTTTAAGAGAATGGCAGGTCTAGTCAAAGTTTTAAGAGAATGGCAGGTCTGAGTCAAAGTAGTCAAAGTTTTATAGACATTTTTATTTCCTTTCCACCAAAATGTCCATCGTGGATCTCGGCGTTAAACTAACGAGAATGGCATGTCTGATTGAGTCCGCGAATTGTAATTATGACTGTTATCATTGATTAAATCCAAATCTCAATATTCATTGATGAACCGAAAACTAACAAACATGATTACTATTCGCGGACTCGTATTGAATCAATGACTACAGTCAGACCTGCCATTCTCATTAGTTTAACGCTGAGATCCACGATGGAAATTTTGCTGAAAAGGAAATAAAACTGTATAAAACTTTGACTCAGACCTCCCATTCTCATTAGTTTAAGGCTGAGATCCACCATCAACATTTTGATGGAAAGTAAATCAAACTTTGACTAGTGGCTTTGCCAAACTTTCCAGAGAGACTACACCTGAGAAACAATGATTACTTGGTATGTCCACACGTTTTGGACTCCAAGTCAAATGTGATAATTTTGGTACAAATCCGTTGCTTCGATGGACGTCGATAGCGTACGGGCATATTTTATTATTAATTTATTTGGTTAGCCTATCACATGGATGTTTCTTATATTTATAAATTAACAGGAATCACGAGAGTGATATTTAGTGTCTGATGTTGTGGTGAAGATATACATATGTTGTAACGCACACCACATAAGATGAATAGTAAGATATACATATGTTGTAACGCACACCACATAAGATAAAGATATACATATGTTGTAATGCAATCAAAAATAAAAATCTACATTCATAAGTAACATATCATAATGTTAATATTTTTTAATATCAAGTAGTATTTATATTAATATTAGTTTATTTAGTTTATTTTTTAATTTGTAAATATAAATTTTTTTTCTTTTAAGTTTCTTATAATATTTTCAATTTTTTTTCTATATTTTTATAAGGTTAAGTATTTTTTATTGTAATTATAAGAATATGTGTTTTTTTTTTAGGTTACATGTTTAAATTTAGAGGGGATAATGTACTTTTACCTTTGTAAACTTAAATAGAGAACAACTATAATAAATTGACTTTGTATGAACTGCCTTTCATGTAAGTGATAACAATCCCACAAATTAATGCTTAACATTGGATTTAGATAAACAATTCAATGCAATTAATTTACCAATGATACAATGAAAAATGATTTAATAATGTGATATCAACAACTATAAAATGAAAAATGATGATGCATTTATTTAGTTATTGATATAATAAATGGTACATTTATTTTGGTATTGATATAGTACAAAACAATTTGGTGCATTGCTTTATTAGTTATTTTGTGCATTAATTATGTGATGACATCACCTTAGATCATATTAATCTCAAGTTTATCCATATATTAATTCCATTATAGATAGTAGTTTATGTAAAGGAGGACGAGATGTCACTAAATTATACTAGATACTAATCATATAATAGAAGATTCATTACAAATCAAATACAAGTTATAAAAAATTCATGAATTAAAAAGAAATATATATTTCATCTTCCACAAATTTTAAATTAATAATTTTTCAACATGAATTACACTTTCCATGAATAGGTAAACAACAAAATCTAAATAACAAGAATTCAAATTATTTAACTTTTTTTCTTAATTAGCTTCAATTTCCTAGGTTGAATTCAACTATAGATCTCGTAAAAGACAACATGAATTGATGAACTGATGGAGGATATAAGTCTCTCCACCAATACAAACCCCTCATCTAGAAAGGTTGACGGCCCCAATCTTACTTCCACTAAAATTATAACAACCAAGTTTTATTTTCAATCAATTTCTCTCCAAAATACCATTACAAACTGTCATGGCCTCTCTCCCCCTCTCAACTAGTGAGTCCCATCTTTTCAATCAATTTCTTAGCAAAATACCATTACAAACTTTCATGGCCTCTCTCCCCCACTGAACTAGTGAGTCTCATTCTCTTATAGCAGTTCACATGTATGGAATATAGACCATAAACACTCAACAATCAATAAAATAATGTAGTATACCTAGGAAAGTGATATGTAAGCGACTCGTAAAGCTTCTCTCGTTGAGTGAAAAGTAGATATATCTGGCGCCAAGATTAACAAGAATAACATATATGAATTGGTCATCATTATTTTCTATTTTATAGTTTTTAACTTAGATAGATAATGTTCAATAAAAGAGAAATTACTAGGATGTTGATTTTCAAGTTGGTGGGCGCGAATCTCATTTTGTTTACCAAATACGATTTACATATTTTCTCAAGCGTCATCTAGTTTATCAACTCCTTTTAAGGTGAAATCATAAATCACTAGAGATGGGCATTTCAATTAATCCACATGCTCCATCATTTTTTTTTCCTATTTGAATTTATTTGAAGCAATACAAATGACAATTTATTTTCCCAAGGTAATATGATAAAATCCTTTACTTCATAGTACATCCTTCATATGGGATTTCCATGAGAAGTAATTTTAGCTCGTAAGGAAAACATCACTTTGACTAACCATATTAAAACATGTAGGTAAGATGGCTTACAAAGAAGAAATTGATTATTTAGATCGAAAGCTCTAAAAAAAAATAGGTAGTTTCAAAAAATGTGCCACTGAAAATGGACTTTGGATGTCAAAGTTATGTCATTTTTATGAAATGTATAAAAGTTAATCAAGGTTCCATGTGGAAGGTAAAGGTTCGTCCACGTGGTGATGGATGCACAATGAGGTGTCTAAGTGGAAAAATCCCCTTCCTTCTCTAACCTTTCCTATAAGCTCACTTTTACAAAAAAAGTTTCTTTTACATGAAGTGATTCACTTTTATAAAATGATTGAGTATCCAATTTACAATGAATTTACTTCATAAATTAAAGTTTCATGTAAAAATGATTAAAAAAACATTTAAATTACTTTATAGTGATTCACTTTTTATAATTTAAATTAAATTTAGAAAGACTTGAACTCAAGACCTCTTATTGAATAAAGTAATTTTTAACCAAGTGAACTAATGCAAAATAAATAGAAAATGTTAAGTAGCGGAGGGGATTCTTTTTTTTCCCTCTACTCCCACACATAAAAAAAAACTAAATTTAGAAAAAAAATCCTAAATTTTATAAGATCGAGATTAAATATTCATTGGCCTATCTAGAAGGTGAATTTTTTCTCTCTGTTTCTCATTTGTTGAGATTGTGTAAGGTGCAGGGGAAAAATAATACATAGAAAAGAAAACACTTTCCATTATGTTTTTGTTTTCCCAAGATTGTGCAAAGAGCACAGAAAAGAGAATACACAAATGGAAAGTGTAGCACCCTGGGAATATGAACAAAAAAACTGAAACATTAACTTAGTAAATTAAAAATAAAAACCATAATAAAATTATGTACCTCCATAACTCACAAAAATGGTTATATCTTGAACAAATAGAAATCTTTTTGGGCGGAACAAAAAGTGTTTCCAACTAAAGGAAACACTCCACACACAATGTAATATCACACTTAGCTAAGGAATTACAACAACAATACAACCCATAAATATTTTGATCCATGCAATGACACAAGTTCATGATCTGGATCAACAATGGGAGACATTATTCGTACTAGTTATGATATAATTTTTGACAAATAGGGAATTTCCACATAGGTCGAACACCCTAAGAATCCACCAACACAAGTAAATCAAATATTAATACACCAATTTATTATGTGGTTAAAAGTCTCAAATAGAGAAACAATCCATGACCCCAAAATGATTTTACAAATGATTTTATCTCAATCAATGATCAACAAATGACCATCAACAATCTTTAAATAGAGATCATGGAAGAATCTAGTGTTAATAAATGGATCAATATAGCCATTAATATTTCGAAAAATATGAACCATTGAATTACTCTATGTTTATAACACATTGTGACCATTGGATTATATAATTAAGAATGAATAATAATGCATATTAAGGAAACACACTAAAGAAACACACTTTACCTAAAGGTACATTCTATGAAGTTGATGTTCACTAATTATTATTTGTTTAAATATCCTAATAAATGTTTCTTTTTCATGAGAATCAAGAAAAAATCCATTTTTCCTAACTCATTTGTGGAACAATAAAATAATGCAATACTATATCAAAAATCATAACAAAATGACATTTTAACCAGAGTAACCATCGACTTTCAAGTTTAATTCCTTGATGCTTATTTGTCACATGAGTGAAGTATCAACCTATCCTTCTTGGCCCATGTGTGGTTATGATAGATTACAATACGATTCATCAAAATATAATAAAATTCATTAGGAATAATTGTTCTAATGATAAGGAACCTATACAACTATTTAGATTAATGTGAAATCAGTTATGTAATGCAATATGATATTCAAACCTATAAACAATTTTAGTACTTTAAAGTAATACTTCATCAAAAGTAATTTTTCTTCTACTTGCAATGCTAAGTGCATATGATGTCAAAGAGACTGCTAAGATGCACAATATGGAATTGCCTATACCTGTCTTATTGTTTTCCTTCGCCTCTCCCCGAGTAGGAAACCGAATATTTTCCCAATGTATGGAGGAGATTGGCATTAAAGTTCTGAGGATGGTAAACACGCACAATGTGGTTACCAATATCCCTGGCCTTTTTATGAACGAGAACATGGGATGGATAAGAAAATTACTCAATTGGCTTCCTTGGACATATTTTGATGTGGGCATCCAACTTTCTTTGCACAACGATAACTCCCCTTTCTTGAATCCCACTCATAATATGTCTGACTTTCATATTTTAGAAGTTTATCTCCATTTACTTGATGGCTATGATGGGTAAAACAAGTCATTCAAATATTCAAATAGAGATCCAACTCTTGTCAACAAGAGTTGTGATTTGTTGATCGAAAACCTTCATATCCCATCCCATTGGTGGCATGAGGGAAATAAAGGCCTAGTCAAAAGTGAAAATGGAAAATTGACATGGCCTGCTAGATCTCCCAGATCTCCAGACGCATACTACGACCTGCACGAGATCTGAACAATTTGTATTCGATATTCAATATTACTACTACAACTAAAAAAATCATGGCTGGTGAACAACGAAATGTTTCGGCTGGTAAAAAATTCCAAACGTAGTAAAAATTTAGCGATATTTCTTGTTTCTTTCCATTACATTGACAGAATCCATGCGAGTGACTTATTACGACATAAAGAATTCACATTAAGCCAGCCAAGAACGGAGAATATGAAATGTTTGGAATTAAGTTTGCTAATCATTTGAACATGGCAATTAGATTGTCACACAATAATTTTTTAATCATATTAAGTAAATGTTTAAAAGTAAATAGGTTAATTGAGCCCTTCAAAAATGCAAGAAAGTTATGAACATGAGATTTCATTCATTGATTTGGAAGGACGACGAAGAATATGCCATCATCTTCAATTGATAACCATATGATTGGAATTTATGGTTAAAAGATGATTAAATGTGCCCATTTCCAATAGGCGTACGCCTTTTGGCGTAAAAATGTAAAACTTTACTATTAAAATTAAAGTAAAATTAAACTTTCAAGTTTAATTTTAATATAAGTTTTTTTATTTTTAAAGTTTGATATTTATGCTAAACTGTTTGATTGAATACTACATGTAGAGTTTCCAATGATAAATTTTATCCTTTCTCGAATATTTTTATGATTAAAAATAGCAAGGCACAACCATTATCTTGATCATGTTGATCATGTATTGTTAAATAAGTTTCTGCAACTCAATTATGTTAGTCAGTATGTACATGAATGGGGAGGACCTTGGATATAATTTATGGTTTTGATAGGATTTTATTTTGTAAACTATGTTAGTGGGTATGTACATGAATTGGGAGGAACTTGGATATAATTTATAGTTTTGATGGAATTTGATTTTGTAGGAAAAAGTTAGGAAGGGACTCTAATAAATTCAAAATTTTGTTTTGTTTGTCAAGGAAACTTGCATTTATTTAAATGTGGATACTAAAGTTTTAGGTAATCCAGTTTAGAATAAAATTTAAATTTTAATAAGAGAAATATTACTTTTGAAATGTTGAATTTGAGATTAAATTTATGTTTACCTTAAAAAGGAGCTAGTGAACTTGGATTATTGAAAAAATTGCACTTTGGAGGACATTATTATTCACTCTTGAGAAGGGAATATAGAAATTCATTTCCAATAATAGGTGTTCAATGGTATTAATGAACTCGTCTACCACCTATCAAATGAATGTTTTTATAGATATATTTTTAACCTAATTTATTTGTAACATATGAATTTTCCATCATAAAAATTATTCTCATAAAGAAAAAGTTAAAATCAAGATAGGTCTCATTTTTAATGGAAATGTTGCGTGATACCAAGAGACAAAACTCTAGAGGAAATATGGGTATTGAATTTTTCTATGCACATCAACTCTTAGTAACTTTGATATAATTCAAAATTTTGGGTGGAATTTGATTTTGTGAGGGAAAGTAAGGAAACATGGTACATTTAAATTTTGGGATTTCATTAAACACAGATTTGTTTTGTGGGGATACCTCTAGATCTATTGAAATGTTGTTAATTTTAGATTGTGGTTACAGCGGAAATATTCAACACTTGGGATGACATTATTATCCCCCGCGAGAAAAATAATATAGTAACATATTTTCCTTGATTGGTTTACAACAATATGATCACCAATCAAATGCAATAATGTTTTGAGAGATCTATTTTATCTTTTGTTATTTGTAGCATATAACACATATTTCATTAAATTTGGAAATATTCTATTACACGGACCTCATCAACATTGATTTTTTTGTAAATCACCATATTAAATTAAGATGACATAAACCAGTTACTGACAATGAATAGGTCAAACATGGGACTGCTAGGTACAATAGTATAAATGGACGATAGGAGTGTGGAATAAAATCTTATAAGAAATCGATTTGAGCTAAATCATCTTAGTGTGTTTAACATCCAAGTGAGATATTATTGTTATGGACAACAAACCTAAAAGAATGTTTGAATTTGGTGCCTAATGACTCCATCCCCCTTGCCACAACTGAGGGGGTTGTGGGTGGGAGTTGTTGATCAAATGACGATGTTGTGAGGATTTCCTAAGTGGAGGGAGGGTGCATCCCTTGCATTCAAGGCTTGGTACAATTCTAAATAGAAGTTAAATTTTCCTGCTTCGTATTTCCTTTAAGAAGCATCGATGAGGAGGTGATCATTCTAGTAGTGTTAAGTGGGGGAGGCAGTATCAGAAAAAAAACATCTAAGCCTAAAGTATTATCTCATGTATATTAAGGTTGATCTAGGTATTTGAAGAAGTTTTTGACTAGCACTATTGATCTATCTCCACTCAAAGTTAAATTTGGAAAAATTCTATTACACAAACTTCATCAACATTGAGTTTTTTTATAAATCTCCATATTAAATTAAGATGAGTTAAACTAGTTAGTTGTAACATCCCGCTCTGGCGCACTTACCAAACTTATTCTTTGAGGACACTTGCTCGCAAGTGATCTGGATTTTTATGATGATAAAACTTTTTCTTTCATTATGATGCGTTAAGATATATGACAGGATGTTTTTTTACTACCTTGATGTAGACAGGTG
>ML809258.1:35412-46729 GCA_009831015.1 Picea engelmannii | reverse complement strand
GGTCATATTAGGCCAAGTTCTATCCCTTTTGCATCTTCAGTGGTATTGGTAAAAAATAAAGATGGGACTATGTGCATGTGCATTGATTACATGGCCTTAAACAAGAAGACCATAAAGAACAGGTACCCCATCCCTCAGATAGATGAGCTATTGGATGAGCTACATGTCTCCATTTACTTGACCAAGATAGATTTGCGCTCTGGTTATCATCAAATCAAAATGAGGGAACAAGATGTGCCCAAGACAAGCTTCAGATGCCACTATGAATTTCTGGTTATTCCCTTTGGACTAACTAATGCGCCAACCACTTTCCAATCATTCATGAATCAAGTCTTTAACAAGCAGTTGAGGAAATTTCTTTTAGTCTTATTTGATGACTTGTTGATATATAGCAAAACTTGGGAGGATCATCTCCAGCATGTAGACCAGATCTTGAGCATCATGGAGGAACAATCCTTGTACGCTAAGGAATCAAAGTGTGAATTTGGGATGACTGAAGTCCTTTACTTGGGACGTATTATTGGAGAGAAAGGGGTACAGGTGTACCAGGAAAAAATTCAAGCCATACTTCACTGGCCAACACCCAAAAATCTTACTGAATTGAAGGGATTCCTTGGCATTTGCAGTTACTACAGGAGATTTGTCAAAGGATTCTCTCAGCTTTGCGCACCCTTGACAGATTTGACCAGAAAAGGTGCATTAATGTGGAGCCAGGAGGCACAAGTGACATTTGATAAGATGAAGAAGGTAATGAGCACTTGTCTAGTTCTCTCTTTGCCAGATTTTTCTCAGCCCTTCATACTGGAGTGTGATGCATCAGGTGGGGCATTGGAGCAGTTCTTATGCAGAATAGGCACCCCATTTCCTATGAGAGCCGAAAACTGAGGGGGCCTGGTAAGGCTAAATCTAACACCCTAGGCTTTAGGTCGGTTGTAGAATGAGGGAATCAAACTAGGCTTAATTTAGGGGTGGATCCTACGGTCACAAATGATGTCACCCCTCTCGTTTGGGCTGGTGCGTGCCAACCACAGGGAGGCTACCCTAGGGCGTGCTACTTGATGGATGAGGTTTGACCTGCAAAACACAAATCAAACAAGCACAAGATGGTTTTGGGATGAGGGTTAGATAACCTCACCCACAACTTGCATACAAATTTATTTTAATTTTTAGATGAATTTTGGTGGAAAACCCTAAGCAGAGTGAACCATTAGAATGCAAGAAGACAATAAATCAAGAAGGAAGAGTGCTTCAAAGGTGCACAATCGACCCCCAGTGAAGGATGAACTTCAAACACTTGCAATTTGTTAGAAATCCAATGCAACAACAAGAATCTAGGCCAAAATCAACACATAAGATTCTTTATTCATGTCAAATCAGAGGAATGGCTCCATGATAGAGAAAAGCCAAGAACTATTATAATGATCTCCAAGAAACTAAGAATCCAAAGCTAGAATGAGAGATAGAATAGAATGAGAGAGTAGTAATGCTCCTGCAATAGAGTGATCAACCTGTCAACTATGGAAGAATGTTGGATATATAGCTAAATGCATGAAGAATTCGCCTGGATGTTTCCAAACTGGGCAAAAGACTAGCCAATATTCCTCATCCAAGTGTCAATATGTCCACCTGCCATGTGTCACTGCATGAATACCTGCTAAAACTGGCTGAGCGAACCTTTCCTAAGCCTTCTGGTCAAATCTGGGGGTTATCTGGAGAAGAATGGAGGTCGAATGAGTTAACACTGGTTAGGTATGAGGAAGTTATGGCCAAAAAGGTAGGAAGGGCGAACCTCATGGAGAGAAATAGGTCGCTTAGGTTAAGGGAATGAGGGAAAGTTAGGTCACATGAGTGAAAGAGGGGAAGGAAAAAGGAAAAAGGGAAAAAGTGGAAAGCTAAAGTAGGAAAAGGGGAAAGCTAAAGCAGGAAAAGGGGAAAGCTGGGAAAGGGAAAAAGAATAAAGCTAAAAGTTAAAAGCTAAAAGCAGAAAGCAAACAACTCGCCCAGTTTGACTTTTAACTTGCTTTAAGATGCTTTATGACTTTGGGAAACTTCTTTACTTTGTCCAGTTTTTATTTAGCAAGTGTTGGGCGACTTAGTGGGCCCGGTTTTAGGAGGAAAAAGGCCCAGATTTAAGCGTGTGGGCCCCACATGGGTCGCCACCTCACCTTGCCACATCATCACCTGTGCCACCTCATCACCAAAAAGCAAAGTTGCCCAAATACCATCAAGTTTATACTCGTTGGAAGCAAAATTGGACAAGGAGTAAGAAGATGATGTTAAATAACTAATGTGAGGGGTCAATAAGATCCTCATGGGAAAGAAGTGTCCCATAATGTTGCAAATATGTCATACTCAAACCTGGAACTGAAACCTCATCCTGTAATAACTCGGAAATCACTGAAACAAGCTCTGAACTCAACTCATGTAAGAAACCATCCTCTAGTTGACTAGGACAAGAATCAATGTGCCCGGAGAACCTCTGAATGATAGTCCCGTGCTATCAGAAATATCCTTTGAATGCCAACCTGAAAAGATAGACTGGCCCTTTGACCATCCAAATCTCAAGAGTGAGATTTTGGGGTCAATAGGGCCTGAGCTCCTATACACTATTTATGAAAAAGAAATGTTATCCAACATGCATGCTTTGGCTAAGTTCAGACAGTATTTGGTTGGGGCAAAATTTGTTGTCAAGACTGATCATAACAACCTCAAGTACTTCTTAGACCAAAAGGACCTTAATGAAAGGCAACAAAAATGGGTTAGCAAGATCCAAGCTTATGACTTTGACATTGAATTTGTCAAAAGAAAGAACAATGTGGTTGCTGATGCTTTATCCAGGAGATCTTCAGTATATGCCATGAAAGATATTTCAGTGTACTGGAAGGAGAGTGTTACAGGCATGTCATGATTCGCCATTAGTTGGGCATCAAGGATTTGTCAAGACATATAGACAGGTAAGGGAAAGATTTGCGTGGAGAGGTATGAAAGAGGATGTCATGCGCCATATCAGGGAATGATCCATGTTAGGAAAATAAGGATGAGCATACTCATCCAACAGACTTATTGCAACACCTCCCTATTCCAGAGCATAAATGGGAGAGTATCTCCATGGACTTCATCACAAGTTTACCCAAGGTTTAAGGCAAGGATTGTATCTTTGTGGTAGTGGACAAGTTAACTAAGTTTTCTCATTTCTTTGCCATTTCCACATATTACAATGCATCACAAGTTGCAAAACTATTCTTTAGAGAGATATTTAGGTTGCATGGATTCCCCAAAACCATTGTGAGTGATAGGGACAGGTTTATGAGTACCTTTTGGCAGGAGCTATTCAAATTGGTAGGTATGGCCTTGACTCCCAGCACTAGCTATCACCCTCAAACTGATGGCGAGACCGAAATAGTAAACAAATGGGTGGAAGGGTATCTCAGGAATTATGTATTAGGGAAACAAAAGGAATGGGTTAAGTGGCTTCACTTGGGTGAGTATTGCTACAACACCACCTACCACATATCTATTGGTATGTTTCCTTTCCGATCTTTGTACAATTATGACCCTCGCACCTTTGTGGAGATTGTATTCGGGGATAGTAGAGCACCTATGGTACAGGATTGGATCCAAAAGAGCCAAGATATACTTAGAGAACTCAAAGATCACTTGCACAGGGCACAAAATCAACAAAAAATACAGGCAGATAAGCATAGGGTGGAGCGCACTTTCGAGGTTGGTGATCTTGTGTATTTGAGACTCCAACCTTATAGACAAGCATCCATAAAGAAGAATGGCACAGAAAAGCTCAAACCTCGCTTCTTTGGGCCGTACAGTGTAAGAAGGAAGGTAGGGGCCATGGCAGATGAGCTTGAACTACCCCCAGGAAGAAAAATTCATAATGTTTTTCATGTATCATGTTTGAAAAGAGCCATAGGACAACACATCAGTCCTATTGAGGAACTACCTCCCATGGATGAGGAAGGACAGTTGGTATTGATACCTGAGGAGGTGTTGGAAGTGAGGGAGAAGAGACTAAGGAAGAGGAACATCAAGGAGTACTTAATCAAATGGAAGGATTTGTCTATAGAGGATGCTACTTGGGAGAATGAACAGGTTCTACAGAAAGCAGAGTCAGAATTGCTTTTAAAGTGAGACTGTAATGTCCCGCACTTGGTAGTCTAGATGTCCCCACTAGACTATAGTCTCATGAGAAAATGGGGACTAAGAGGCTTCAAAGTATTCACTTATGAATAATGTTATAATTTTAAAGTGACTTTGGGAAAAAGGTGAAATAAGTGGAAAAAGGCCACATGAAGAAAAGAAAGGAAAAGAACTTTAGAAGGTGGTCAATTGACTTAAGTGGAAATTAGATCAGAAGTATAAAAGGAAAAGGAGGGCGCCTCACTCCTCATTCTTGTCATTTTCACTTTTGCATCTTGAGCTCTTGAGCTAAGGGCGTTTTGAGGGTTTTGTGAGAACAAACCCTAGAGATCAAGAAGGGAGTGAAATATTCTCCTGTTCTTAATCCAAGCTTGGTCAAGGAGGTGGAAGATCCCTCCCTCACCATTCTACTCAATTACACGTAGTTCTAACTTCTTACAGGGCAAAGGAAGAGAAGTGCGCACCGGTGAAGGGTTTCCAGCAGAAGGGCACATCACTTGAGGAAGAAAAGTTCAATCTGAAGAGAGGAAGAGGTATTTTGAGGCGAGACCTATTGGGAAATGATTGTAGGGCCTAGGGCGCCTTTCCTAGCACATTTTAGTAGAGTTTTCCTTGCCTATCTTTTATTGAGGAGCTTAGCACGAGTTCTACAGGATGAGGGCGCACTGCAGTAAGGAGATCTAGTCATTTGGTGTGTCAAAACACCATTATCCAGCAAGAAACTCATCCAAGGTGCTTGTTTTACCCAGATCTACTATTCCCTGGGGTTTTGGAGTGATTTGGGGCCTTGGAGGAGCGAGGCCAAAATATTGAGGAGCTACAGCGAAGGAAAGTGCGCAACTCAGCTAGATAGAGGAGATCCAGTCTTAGAAGGGAAATAAATTGATCTTGTCCCTATCTTCTTGTGGTTGTGAGGCCTTTGGAGGCTTTTCTCTTCAATTCTTGAGCTTATTGGAGCCATATTCAATCCAGCTTGGATATTCCATCTCTATCTTTCCAGATCTATTGTATGAAGATCATCTATTATCTAAATAAAGGTCAGATCTGAAGTTGTTGAGTTCTTATCCGGTGTTCTATCTCTGTATATTGTTATATATGTGTGTTGTTGTGCTATGTCCATTGCTTTTATGCTATAAATCTCATGAAATCTCCTTCAGCGCAACTTTGATGAAGAAAACCTGCATAACACACTTAAACACTTAAGCAAACAGTCAAAACAGCCCTTTGTTCCTGGCAAAATCAGCTTGGGAACATTACATTTAGCTTCATATGATCTGTCTTACTTTCCCTCTATCCTTCTTGATCGGACTCCCTATGATCCTCTTTTTGATTCTACTGATCCTCTCTTCTAATATGCTTTACTTCCCCTTGATTGTTTTCTATTTCTTGCATCAATACCTTTTCCCTTGCCTCTTGTTAATGCTTAAAGCCATCTGGTTCAAAATATATACTCCACAAAAGTTAACACTTGAAATTGGAAGAGTTAAAAGGTAACCAGGGAAGGTACCAATGTTACTCTGCACTTTGGGCTAGTGTTTGTTAGCCTCAGGGGGGAATTCTTATACAATCTAGAAATAAAATATGAACCTAGGAGATCAAAGATTCTTCCAAACTGTGAAATGTGCTTGCTGTTATATACAAATCAGACCTGCAATCTGCATTAAATTATTTCCGAACAGCAAGTAATAATGCATGTTTACAACGAGTAGTGAAATTCTAACTTGGGAACAATGGAATTCTGCCCTTAAAAGTGCAGATCTGCAGTAAAATATAAAAAATATAGCACACTTTAAATCTGGAAATTATCCATTATGACTGTAGTGTCTTGAATTCTGTGGGTTATGGAGTTATAAGATCAATAAAGAGGGAGTATTTCTGTCATGTCCCCATTTTTGAGTTCCCTGGTTTTGTAGTAGAAGGGACTCCCGTGGCTTGTCAGTGGAGAAATAGGAGTGAAAAGGGGGTAATTTAATGTCACTTAGTTAGGAGATATTATATTATTAAAGTGACATTAGGGAAAGTAAAGGAACTTTAGATTAATTAGTTACTTAATTATTATTAAAGTGACTTTTAATCCTAAAGTGAAAATTGGAGGGAAAGTAAGGGTTATATTTGATCTAGTCAAAAAGGGGAAAATTCTAGAAGTTACATTGGATTTGGTCAAAAAGGGGAAAGATCTAGAAGGATTGATGTAGTCCAAAAGGGGAAGTTCTAGAAGGCATGGATGAAGGATCTAGAAGGGGTTGGAAAAGTATAAAAGAAGGGTTACCTCTCACTTCTCATCATTATGATATGATATCTTATTGATTGCTCTTGTAGCCAACATTTTTGTTGGGGTTTTGGGCAATACTCTTCTACTACAGGTTTAGTTTCGGTGGTGCAATATCCACCCTAGCTAGACAAGGAGGAGGATCCATGCAAAATCTTTATTGGAGCTTCATCTTTTGTTTGTTTTTAGTTTTGGGTTGTAGTGATTTGCTTGGAGAGGTTGTGGCACTTGGAGGGTTTGATCTTATTTGTTGAGGAGGCCATGCCATGATTCTAGGTTTTTGGCTTGTATTCTGTGTTTCCCATTGATGTATTGCAACTGCCATAGCATCCATTGGATTGTTGTATTCGGTCTCCATTCATAATAAAATATTCCATGATTCTCTTCTATTCCAAGTGTATCTAGGATGCTTGCAATATGTTTGATGAAATGTCTTTAGTAGAATGAATGCAAAATATTTGTGGAAAAATAACATAATTGCATAGGAATTCATAAAATCCTTGCCTAGCTCTATTGAGGATATTACTGTGGTATCAGAGTTGGTGATCTTGCCAACGTGTGATTACATCAGAGCACTTTCCTTGGCCAAAGAAGGAAAAACAAATTGGAAAAAAAGAGGGCAACGCACTTTAGGTTCAGATCTGAAACTTTATAGTAGTCAAGTAGGAATAGGAATAGGAGGATGATTGAGGATGTTAACTACCTTAGATGTGACAGTTGCCTTCATTCTTTTATTTGACCACTAAGCAACACTTCTACAAATATGAAGGCCATCTGAAGTAGCTATGCTTTTAAATCTTGTATTATGAATTGATAAATTGCAGTGGTTGGTAGTCAGTGTGGAGAATTGTTTTTCGTCAAGGGTAGAATCTTGCCAATTTTTGAGTGCCTAAATTGTTTCATAGAATTCGTTATCATGTGTTCTATAATTCAGCTTTCCATTGGAGAATGTTTCTGAATGGTATGCCACACTGAGTTCCCTCCCTGCTTAAGAATAGTTCTTAATGCAATATGAGAAGCATTGATATAAATTTCAAGGGGTTGTAACCTAAGTAATAGGTGTTGAAATATTGTCACTACGAAGAATATTCTACTTATTATTGAGTTATTATCTTATAGATCAATCCCCTTTTGTGGATTGATCATGTTGGGACTTATGTATGACCAAATTCCCTTTTTTGGATTAGTCAAACCCTAATCAAATGATGCTAATTGAGAAGTTGGCCCCTAGGGCTAATTAAAGTGGTTTTAGCCACTAAGTGAAGAAGTCGGCCCTGCTTGATGAAAAAACACAACCCTAGCACTCCTCAGCTAGCATAAATAAGAGAGGCTAGCGCCTCATTCACTCACTCACTCAGCCACTCATCTAGTGCGCAAGTTTTGGAGATAGCTGCAGTTGCCAGAAGGAGAGAGAGAGAGGCACGTGCTCAATCTTGGTTATTCTTGGTGGTGTTATCTTTTATCTTGGCATTGTATTGGCAATCTATATTAAGGAAGTTTTTGCTGGGTTTTCTCCCCCATAAGGGTTTCGCAAGATAAATTGTTGAGTACCTTGTGACTGTGTTTCTCTTAGTAATCCTGCTTATGCTATTATTGTCTAGTAAATTGAAAAGAACTTAATAGAAGCTCTAAATTTAACATGGGATCAGAGCTAAACTGAGTAGAGTACCTTTCACTGGGTAACCAAAAACGTCACTGTTGTTGTACAAGAAAATTAGGGCTTTCTATTGGAAAGGAATTTCAGCATAAAAACCATTTAGGGAAGTGCGCCCTAGACTAATGAACTCATTGGCAGCTTGAGCGCACCATTTCAGTGGCCAGAGCCTCCGAAAAGTGAAACCCTAGTTTTGACTGGTACCAAAAAACCAGAAAACTTGGAAACCAGAACCAGTACCAGAAGTACCAGTACAGATTTGCACAGACTCAGTTTCAAGGGGTAAAATTTGAATTTTCTGAAAACAGACTGCTCCAACCTACTTGCCTCAGCCCAATGCATCTAGTCCCTGGATCATAATTCCAAAATTTGAAAGTTGAAAAATTAGGGTTTCCTTATAAAACCCTAAGTTGGAGTTGCAGTTGCAGTACCAGTTGCTGTTGCAGTTGCAGTATCAGTTGCAGTTGCAGTACCAGTTCCTTCATGCCAGTTGCAACATCAATTGCAGTGCCAACATCAGCTGCAGTACCTGTTGCAGTACAAGTTTTTGTGAAGTGTTGGGACTGTTGTTTCATTGTCCTAGTACACCTTATCCTAGAAAGATACTGTCAGAGGTATGAACTTACATATGATTAAAATGCAATATTATTCTAAAGGGTATTTGCAGGAGAAAGGATCTCTTGACAATCTTAGATCCAGAAATATATCAGATCCAATACATTCAGAAGAATAATGCACCCTAGGTTTGATCATCTTGATATGCATCTATTTGTTATTATTTTAACCTTATGAACATCTAGGTTGCATGTTGAAGTTATGCCGATCATACTAACCCTTAGTGAAAATTAAAGTCAAGGTATTATATTGAGATTAGAGTTTATTCTCTAACTTAGATTTCTGTCAAGATAGCATATTATCTTAGTACAGAGGACAGATTGAAGAAAGCACTTATCATCTTGAGTGAAGGAGACTTGGAAGAAAAGCAACACACTCATTCTTGAGGACACGACTCTAGGTTCCAAGTTTGATTGATTAAGTTGATAAGACTCAAATTTGCACATGACAAATTTGATAACTACCTCATTACAAGTAAACACTACAATTGAGATAGCAGTCTTTGAAAAAGTATTATACTTGGTAGCATGTGAGCATATTGAGATGAATGCTTATTGTAAACATTTACCATAATATAACTAACATCTCCTCTAGGAGAAAACTTCTTGTTTTTCCTCCAGGTTACCATGGAGGAATGATTGATCACAACACTAGAAGAGTGTTGCTCTAATTTCATATTGTATCTTTTACTTTTGATCCTTGTTTTATGAAGGTCACAAGTAATAGCTCTAGAGGAGCTACTGTGATGATTGTTCTCACTGTTGTTTTATTATTATAAAGAGTATTACTCGTGTCTGTTGTTTCTCCCTTGTTGATCTTGTTTTAGGTCATAGGTGATAACCTTGAGGCAGTGTGGTGGTGTGTGTCCAAGTTTTGGTTTCTTGCTTTTCTCTTTTCAGCATAAGTTAAAGTAACCAATCAATATATCTTAACCACAACACTTAGATTATATTTTAATTTGGAAAGTAACATTTAATTGCTAGATTAGTTTTGCAATTTCAAGTTGGAAATAAGCCATCCCCTTAGCTCCTCGCAAGAGGCCTGGTCAGTGTGGATTTAGTAATTAGTCTCACATTTCAATTCAGTTATTTTACTTGTTATAAAATAAACAAATTCGCCTCAGCTCACAGTGCAGTTCCTGACCCTTCCAGTTGCGAGCTAGTCTCGATCTGCTGGAAGTAAGTTTCATACACGCTGTGCTGGTCAGTGGTTGATAGTTTAATTAGGACAACCTCTAAAGTAGTTAACTTAATGCGTGGGAAAATGCCTTGAAGTGACCTACAAAGTAAGGCGGGCCCTCTCGGGACCTGTCTTCCCACCTGTTTTGGACATCCAACACTTTGAGTGAGTTTTACTGGTGAGACCATTGGGTTTCGGTAAAGCTCTCCGCAAGTTTCCAAACAAAGAGTTAACCTCCAAGGAGGCCCAAACCATTTCATTAATTAAACATCAATTTACCCTAATAAAATATGCGAACTACATTGCCCACGATTCACTTTAAGGCATTGGTCTCAATTTTCACACTCAACAAAGCCACAGGTTTCATTTTCAAGTTGGTTATCTACTTAATTTAAATGAAACTTGCATCTAACAATTGTTTCTCAGTATCCTTTTGATGCAAGTATATGCTTATTGATTATATATCGTGGTGAATGTTTATTTCATGTTTTATCAGTTTATGGTTGATGGTTTAAAAGAATAATAAACTCCTAGATTTCATTTTTTGTTCTTAGCTTATTTCAAAGCCTTAGTATATTTGTTAGGGACTACCCCCCTTGGCTTCGCTAGGAGTTGGCCTAGACGGAGGAGTTGAGGATTAAGTGACAACACCTTAACTCTCACTTGCCCCCAAGGACACACCGAGTGGATTGAAGATTTCTTCCACGTCTCCCAGGTGTGTATAAGGCGGCAACATTTTTTGGCACCGTTGTCGCAGATAAATCTTTCTATTCCTGGAACACGACTTGTTTTTCCTTGTTTTCACTTAGTTTTTGATGCTTGTAGTTTATCAGAAATGGATTCAACCGTCTGGCGACTCCACTTAATTCCAATTTAACTAGGTATTCTACAAGGAGGAATTCAGAAGACATTCTTAACTTCATTCCTGAACCTGAGAAGGTTTATCGAAGGAGGTTAGCTAAAGCCTCTTTTCGTAGAGTACTTAGTCATTTAGGAACTGAGTCCATTTCTGATATCCACTTGCGTTTTGCTAGTAGTAATTTTTCAGAAATGGCCATATATGCTTCATGTGATTTTAGTGCATTAAACAATTATCCACATGCTATTCCTGAAAAGGCAATTGAAAAACTTCCTAGTTTTCAAGGCAATAATGCCATTTCAGCTAAGATGCATGTCAAATCATTCATGAGATGTATAAATAAATGGTGTGTTGTACATGATTATGAAGATGTAAAAATGAAGTTATTTGTTCTTTCCTTAGAAGATGATGCTTTAGACTGGTATGAAGACAAGTCGGATAACACTTTCAAAACATTGAAAGATCTCATTGATGCCTTTACTGAAAAGTGGGGGGAGAAAAGAGATCACCGTCATCTTTTGGCAGCCCTCAACACAATGAAGAAAAATGAAAATGAAACCATGGATGAGTTCAACAAAAGGTTCAATGA
>ML809257.1:273865-296763 GCA_009831015.1 Picea engelmannii | reverse complement strand
AAAATAGCTAGACTGGTTAAAAAGGTCCAAACCTTCTAGCCACAGGTTCGTGACAGATTTCCACAAACTAAGCAGCGTGACTTCTCCAGCAAGACAAGCAGCTCACCAAGATGCAGATTCAACAAATGTTTTTCCCTCTCCCCCGGGAACTCAACGCAATGGAAACCTTTGATTCCTAAAAAGGGAGGATTGATCCAAGTGGATATCGGGGGCCACCCACCTTTTCCAAATGGCTCAAAACAGTTTTCTGGCCATTTTGGAAATTTACTATTTTTAGCAGGTTTTCACTTCCAGGGCCATTTTGAGGGCCTAAATGAAGTTTTTTCGAGATCTAGGTTCTAAATGATATCTGAAGGCATGATTGAACCCCCAAAATGAATCTCCTCGACGATACCTTTCCAACGAGCTATCACACGCCTAAAACGGAGATCGTATGCAAAAGTTACGACCCCGGGAAGTTGATGCACCAACTTACCCAAACGGGGCCCACATGACTTTTGGCGCTTCATCTCCTAGGGTTAGGATTTTTGGATGTCTAGGACTTTTGGCATTCCCGATTATTTTAAAAAGGCCTCCAGAGCCTCATTGTAACCATCTTCTTGTGAATGCGAGTAGCCGTCACATCTCTTCTCAAAGATAAGCTGCCACCATTCTAGCGAGTCTTTCACTCTGTATTTTTACAGTCTTTGTACATTTCTTTCATTAATATAAATCATGTATTATTGTATCTCTGTGTTTATGGTTGCATCTCTGATATATTTATGTTATATTACTGGATATACGCGATATCTCTATGCATTTCTTTATTATATCTCCGCTCTCATTTCGTGCCGAAAATAATGCAGATCACGGAATGTGAAAGACATCGACTGTGGAATATCATTTCTCCAATCAACCAATTAACCATGATGAGCTTATCAATTTGATTGTTATAACAACCAATTGTAGTGAAAAAACCAACAACCAAAACCATTGTCAACAAAATCAATAGAAATGAGCCAACGATAGACCACTGTCTACGATGTACCACCAACTCTTAACAATCAACAGCATACCAACAAAAATTGGGCTTCAGAAGTTAAGGGTTTTCTCTATGGACCAACAAAGGGAGACTAGAGTCACCCCCGCAGGCATCGAGTGAGAACCTCTGATACCAATGGTGCACACACAAGGTATACCACCAATAACTTCACAGACAGGGTGACAATTCTCATGATAGGAGAGACTATGAACAAAGGAACAAGGCTTTATTTTGGTCCTGTAACAATACTTAGAACACACATGGTATAACCCTCGTGGTTTTCCCAATCAACTGAAGAATGTTGATATAGGATAGAGCCGAGAAATAACAATCACCCTTAGCAAGCCCTTTGGCATAACATCCATCATAACCTACTGCGCAAAAATTAGTAACATGAACGAACTCATACCCAAGTAAAACAATGCGTAGTGACACAAGGTGTTCGAAAGAGAACAACCTAATAACAGTAGAAGACTGGGTATGAAACCCTCCAACTAACCCAGTAAGGATGACAGAGAGCCTTTACGGATTCTAACACTCAGAACGATCAATGAAAAATGCTGACTTCAACCATCATTTCATTTGCCATGAAAACCACACAAACAATCTATTCCATAAAATATCACAAATTTGCACAATTTCCAGTTCTAAGAAAAGAATAGACCCATACATCACTGAGCCAATATCTATTTCATAACCAGGGAGGGTTCATGGATGGCGAAAAGACATACCTATAACCAAGAAATCCTTAAAAACATGAGCTTGGCCGAGCGGTTCTTCCTCTACTTGAAAATCAGAGCTTAACCACAACAAAACATAGTTCAACAATCGTCAAGCCAGGGTGGCGGCCAGTGGAAGGAGTATAAGTGACGTTCAATAAATTCATGTCGTCTCCACCCCCCCCCCCCCCNCCCTCATTCAATTCCTTAGTACACTCCATCCAACCTTCCATAAATTTGCTTAATTAATCTATGAATCAAACTTAACATCCATCACTTTGTCAAATGCTCCACCCACATCACATTTAACCATTTCCAACCATAATGCATATCAACCATGTTTTCATAAAACTCAATAAGTCGCATAGCTATTAACTTGTTAGCTAGGATTAACAAGGATCATTTTAATTTCAATGCATGTAGTATAGCACAGTGGCATAGTTTAATCCCTCCTTTTTTCATTTTGTTTATATTGCTTTTGTCTCTTCTCCACTGCTCTTATGTATTGTTACTAACATATCTCTTATGCAGGTATCACAACAATGAATCCAGGAATAGATAGAAAGGGTAACAATGGATAACATAGGCCATAATAACATGAAATTAGAGGCTAGATAAATGGAAACAACACATAACATGCCTTATCCATCATTCATTTGTCGCAATTAGAACCAACATATAATAGGCCTTATCCATTGCCAATAAAACCAATATCTCATCAATCATGTAGAACCATGTAAGAAATGTCTAACAACATCATAAAAATGAAATAAGAACTAGATCTGATCTCCTAGTATACAAGGGGGTCCCACCTACTAGTATTATATATCTTGTTAGATTATAATAATATGGTTTAGCAATACTTTGCTGGAAAAATCCTCGTTGCGATTTTAATCGTCAACAGAAGGGTCTAACTGAATTGGAAGACATGGAGGATAATGACAATAGCAATGAAGAGAGGGGAAATCGAACTGAATATAATAATCCATGCATGGCCAGAGACTCTCCTGAAATCCTAGGATACATGCATAACCTACCCCGACATCCAGAAAAACTACTTCCTAAATTTGACCCTGAGACCTCCAGATTGCCTGAGGACCATATCAAGAAGTTCATATTGGCTATGAGATTGATGAATGTTCAACATGAATATTTAGTGTGTATGATTTTTCCTTATACCTTTGAGAATTCAGCCTCAAGTTGGTATTTTAACCTACCATTTGGTTCCATAAATAGCTGGGAAAAGTTTCAAAAGGATTTCTTAGACAAATTTGTGGAAGAAACTACCACTGAAGCTTTAATGGTTGAACCCTTTGCCACCACTATGAGTAAAAAAGAAAAGGTTAAAGATTTCAACCAAAGATTTACCACTATCTTGAACAAATTTCAACCCGAAGCTAAACCTACCCAGGAGTTGCAAATTGAAGTATATGCTAATGCTCTCCCAAATTCTATTTCCATGTTCGTAAAAACGGTTGCCAAACATACCCTAGCCAAAAAATTGGAAGAGCCTAAAACCATTGAATTTCAAATGAAAGGATGCAAAGAAGGTCTGATCTCACTAATTAGGAAGGAAACCCAACCTATACCTAAGAGAGGATTGTTTTTAATGAGACCTTCGGGAAAATCAATAGAACCAGGTCCTGATAAAGAAGGAGGAGATCTAGAAAATCTATAGCGGATGATCAAAAACCTCTCAAACAATATCGTAGATATCAAAAGGAGTGGTGGCGAGGGAAAAAAAATTCACAGACCTTATAAACCATTTTTTAAGAGAAATATACCTTTCAAGGCTAAAGAACCTCCTCCAGCTAATCTAAGCATCAATTTAAGGACTGTAGCATCTGACTCTTTCTGCACATATCACCAAGACAATCATTCAGAAAGGGACTGCCCCCAATGGTTGCATGTTATGAATTTAAGGGCTAATCGATTTCTATATGAATTATCTCCAACCGAACAACCCAGTAGCTCTATAATAAACATCATCGATCAGGAAAGTCAAGAGCCCCAGGAAGAGAGAACCATGATGTTATGGGATTCAAATCACCCGATTCTTTTCGACAACGGCATTGAAGTGCAGGAACCTCCCAATGAAATTATAGTTGTGAAAATGTGAGGCAAGAGTCAACTGGTCCAAATTAATCCCACCACTACTCATTTATCTAGATGGAAACCAATGATCGATCACCCCAAACTGCTAGTTTCTCCCCAAAGAAACCCCACGAGTATACACACATAGGAAGCTCCTAAACTAGACTACAATGTGGTAGAAGACTTGAAGAAGATGAAATTTAATGTGTTTGTCATGTGTCAGTGTTTCATGGAAGCCTACGCAGGAAATCTATCTAAAGCATACACAAACAAACCTTATCAATAAAAGGAAGAGAGATACACAATGAAGAATGAGAATCAATATATATTATGATATAATCAATGAGTGAGTGATCTTCACTCATATAGGAAATGACATCCTATAATTAGGAATGCATGAATAATAGTGATGGTCTAAGATTAGAAAGTCTAAAATAGAACTAATCTGTTAACTCCCACTAAACTAGTGTTACTCCCACTGAATTAGTGTGTCGAAAATATAAATTTCTCCAACACCCTCCCTGAACATCAATATGGAGTAAAAAATGAGTCCTGACTACTAGGCCATTTTAGGTACTCATGTATAATGAAGCTAATGAACACTAAATAAGAACGAGGAAAGAGGGAAAACCACATGGGCACAAAAACCCCCCTCAAAAGACAATGTATCAAAAGAAGAAAACAACAGCTGCTAGGCAATTGTGTTCTTCACAACAAGATAATTCTGCAAAGTCTATAACTTATGCTCACTAAAATTCTTCATGAACATATAGAAATATTTATGGATATAATGGATTCCTTTGGCAACCTGACAAGCCTTTTACCTCTTGATCCTGTGGACCCATCTGCACCTGAAAATATTCATTTCTGGTGGAAGTGGAACCAGATGCCAAGTCTAATTCTGTAGGAGAGAGTCATGCTCCTCCTGCGTGGATTCTTGCCATAATGGATTTCCCATAGCCTTATTGTAGGTCTGAGGATCAGTATATTCAACCATATAGCAATGCATGGGCATCACAAGTTCTGAATATGAAAATACATGAGAATACTCCTCATGTTGAAATCGAGTCCTCCTCATGCTGAGATCGAGTCCTCCTCGAATCCAATGGATTCCCTGCAAGGTTTCCTGCTTCCTGAAGTGTGGTTTGTGCCTTCCTGGGAATCTACTGAAGCTTCAGCGTTGGGTTCTTATATGGATGTACTACCTTCTTATTTCCATTTACAAAATCTCATTGTATGGAATCATCTTTGATGTCTAAAACTAATGAAAGCACAAGAGTTTATGCATGTTGCACTGGAGGTGCATGCAAAGTACTCTCCTTATGTGTAAGTAGAATAGAGGAGTCATCGTCAGAAAACTTAGAGAATTTATACAACCTTGACTTGTGATCCACCTCACCAATTGCAATGATGGAATTGTCATGCATCTCAATTATTGAAACTGAATCTGATGTAAATTCAACCTTTTTACCTTTCTAAGTGATCTGATAAACTAACCGTAGATTCATAGAAAGATTTGGAACATGTAAAACATTCTCAAAACTACCATTATGAAGTCTCACTCTCCCTTCTCCTGCTACTACTACTGGATTATCACCCCCCATGAGAATAGGGGGTCTTGATCATGGACTCAAGGAAGAGAAAACTTCCTCTTTCACTGCCATATGATGGGATGCATCAGAATCTATAATCCATGAATCTATAATCTATGATTACCTTTCTTGGGAGCAGGATCTTCTTCCTTCTACTTCTTGACTCCCTCTGCAATGAAGTTTCTAAGGTTGTTCTGTTGAAGTGTCTGTGCCATAAGATCGATTTGTTTCTTCATGCATGAGGATTCCTCATGATTCAGTTTATTTCAGTAAGTGCACTGTCTTCCTTTCTTATTCTTCTTGGAATCTGAAGAGTCTTTGGAACTTGAAGAATCATTAAAGGGTTTGGAATATCCCTCCTTCCTGTTATGTTTGGATGACCCTTTTCCATCATGCATAGTGAGTGCATATGCTTTGGGATATTTCATGAGGCCCATCTATATGAGTTTTGTCTGCTCTTGTGTAAGAGACTCAATGAACTGATCCAACGTAGGCATTTTCCAATTTATTCCAAAAAGGCATCTGCCAGAATGGAAATTGGAGACATATACAATGTATTCTGGTACTAGCTTGGCCAAAATTGTTAGAATAAGTTGTTTCTCTTGTGTAGACTTGTCAATACAACATTCACCCAAGATCAAAATCAAAGATTTAAATTTAGTAAAGAAATCATGTATATTATCAAAACTTTTAGGGTCTAAGGTATTCAACTCTACCTCAAGAATATGACCTCGCATCTCATCCTCCTTTCCAAAGAGTCCTTCCAGGGTGGTCCAGATCTCGTTTGGAGTCTTTCATGCAACAACATGAAGCCATAAATCAGTGGATATTAACTCAAGAATTAGTCATGTGGCCTCATCCTTATGGTTCGCCCATCTCATCTTCTCAATTGCTGATGTAGGTTATGTTTATGTCGCCATCGTCAAATTATACATTCCTTTCCTTCTGAGTTAGAATTATGCATTGGGATTCCAATCAAAATAATTGTATAGAGTGATTATTACCACCAAGTTTGACTGTATAATAGTTTTCCTTTCCATCTCTCCCACTGTTTCTAAGAACCCCTAAAAATTTACTCTCAATCTGCAAGTGAAAAATTAAGAAATCACAGCAGAAAGGGCACTTTAAGTGAAAAATTGTATCAGTTTCAGGAGACGCTATTCCGACTTAATTTATGAGAAAATGGTGATGAATATCTCCATACGATTGAAAACCCACTTGCCGAATGGGTCGATTTACTTCTCACGCGAGTCGTTTCCTCAAAAACGTAATATTTTGGGAGCAATCAATGTAGAAAGGTACGACCAAGGATTCGTATCAGTTTCAGGAGGCTATCTTGCGGCTTACATTTTGAGAAAACGTTGAGGAATCTCACTAAATGGTTGAAAACCCACTTGTCGAATGGGTCGATTTACTTCTTGTGCAGATCAATTCCTCAAAAAATTAATACTTTTGGAGAAAACACTGTTGAAAGGTAAAAACATGGATTTAGCTCGTCGAAACTCCGATTTTCCTTATTCTTTGGCTTGTCTAGCTTGCTCCAAGCAACGCAGCTCTGATACCATGTCAGTGTTTCATGAAACCCTGCACAGGATATCTACCTAAAGCATACACAAACAAATCTTATCAATAAAAGGAAGAGAGATACACAATGAAGAATGAGAATCAATGCATATTATGATATAATCAATGAGTGAGTGATCTTCACTCATATATGCAATGAAATCCTATAATTAGGAATGCATCCATAATAGTGATGGTATAAGATTAGAAAGTCTAAAATAGAACTAGTCAGTTAACTCCCATTGAACTAGTGTTACTCCCACTGAACTAGTGTGTCAGAAATAGAAATTTCTCCAACATCATGGACATGTGTAGGATCCCTCAACAAAAGTATTTTTTGTTAGAGGCCTTAAAATCAATATATACCCTTATGATAGGAACTGATCAAAGAAAGGTCCCACCTCCCACAGATTTAACAAATAATCCAAGTGTGAATGCTTTCTCTTTAGACAAACAAGGAAGGCCTTTTGTTCCTCCTTTCCTCTTGACATTTGAAGTTTTCAACATGAATCTACATAATTGCCTAGTTGATTCAAGGGCATCTTCAAATGTCATGCCATTGACAATTTACAAGAAATTGAACGCAACCCCACTTAAAAGTGATAAAAATGTTATACAACTAGATAGGAATCAGGTAAAGGTCATTGGGGAAATGAAAGATGTCATTAACAAAATTTCTACACACCCCACATTTTTCCAAGTAATTGACATAATTTTTGTAGATATCCCAAAGGATTATGGAATCCTACTTAGTCGATACTCGTCTGAGAAATTAAATGGATATTTTAGTACTAGTTGGGCTCACCTATCATTTCCATTAAAGGAACATAAACATTATTACGATTGAAAGAGAAAGATATCTCAAACATACTGTCATTGATTTAGAGACTCTGAACGAACCCTCATCAATCAATTTCCCTATGTTATGAAACTACTCATGCTCATGCAATTCTGATTTCAGAAATTTCACCCCTCTCTTATCTGACATGCCTCTCACTCAAAACTCTGAAATGACCTTTCAAGTGAACCTACTGGAAGCCGCAGAAGAAAAAATGTTATGTCAGGATTTTCTATCGGGAATAGCAGACAATGAATATGAAAGTGAGAAAATATATAGGCATGAAGAAGTTAGTAATTTTTTCTCACAAATTTGGACGTTGTACTTTGATGGTTCTAAATCACAAGAGGGGTCAGGAGTAGGATGTATCCTCTTTGACCCAAAATGGAAATGAAACTTCTTATCCTGCAAATTAGAATTTGAATGCACTAACAACACTACTAAATATGAATCTCTAGTCCAAGGACTAAAGATGACCATAGACTTAAACACCAAAGAATTGAAAGTTTTTGGAGACTCGTAAATTATCGTTATACAAGTAAAGAATACCATTCATTGCATTTCACCTCACTTGAGGAACTACCAACAATAGGTACATAGGCTAATAGAAAATTTTGAGGCCTTCAACATTACCATTGTTCCCAAGACAAAAAATAATCTTCTTGATTCTTTAGTGACCACAGCCTCAATATTATCTCCTTTAAAAGACTATGAAGCCTCAAGGTTTTAGTAGAACTTCTCTACAAACCATCGGTGCCTAAAAAAATTTCTAACTGGAAATTCTTTGAAGGGGATGAAAAGATTGTAGATTTCCTGACTAACCAGGAGAATTTTAAGGATTTGGCCATTGATGATGAAATATTCAAAGAACTACTCACATAATCGAATCTCCACAAACAGAATAGGGGAACAGATCACTCTGATAACAAACCAAAGTTTCACACAATACCAAAAGGAGTGGACAATCTTGAGAACCTTTTCGACCTAAGGGAAATATTTAGAGGGATAAAGAATGAAAAAACAAGGAGATCATGCCCTATATAAGAAACTATGAACATAGGCACCCCTGAGAAACCCAATAATGTCAACCTAGGTAAGGCAATATCCAAAGAATATGGGAAGGATTATCTTAAACTATTTAAATTATATGAAGATGTATTTGCTTGGTCCTACGAAGAATTGAAAACGTATGATACTCGCATTATCCAACATATGATCCCATTAAAATATGGAATAAAACCCTTCCAACAGAAGCTTAGGATGTACCACCCATCTCTGGAACCCCTGATGTATCAAGATTTGAAGAAGTTATTAGATGCTAATATTATATTCCAGGTAAGACATTCTGCATGGATAGCCAATATGGTGCATGTTAGAAATAAGTCTGGGGAAATCCATTTGTGTGTGGATATCAGAAACCTTAACATAGCATCAAAAAAATATAATTACCTAGTACCACCCATGGAACAACTCCTACAGACAATATCTGGCTTTGAAATGTTTTCTCTCCTAGACGATTTTTAGGGATATAACGAGGTCCTAGTTTCAGAATATGATCAATTAAAAACTACCTTCTGAACCATGTGAGGGACCTTTGCTTATAAACTCATACCTTTTGGGTTGATCAGCACAAGGGAAACTTTTCATAGGGCAATGGATGTATATTTTCAAGGATTGATGAACAAATGTGTGGTAGTCTATTTAGATGATGTAACAATATACTCAAAAAATAAGGAACACCACATTCAACATTTGACTCAGATATTTGAAAGGTGTAGGAAGTATGAAATATATTTGAACCCTATGAAGAGCATATTTGGTGTGGAGGAATGAAAATTATCAGGTCACATCATATCTCAAGAAGGAATCAGCATCGACCCTGAGTGGATCAAAGCGATAACTCAACTCCCTTTGCCTCACAATAAAAAGGCCATGCAATCTTTTTTCAGGAAAATCAACTTTGTGATAAAATTTACTCCTGACTTCGTTGAAACTGTTAAACCTTTACAAAAAATGATTCACAAATATGGAGAGTTTAAATGGGATGAATAAGGGAGAGGATCTTTCAATAACATCAAAACTAACATCTCCCAAGCACGAGTGTTGTGAAGCCCTGACTTTAGCAAAAAAAAATTCCTTTATACCTTTTCTTCTAACTAGTCCTTGGCTACAGTATTTACCCAAAAGGATGATGAGAACAATGAATCAACAATGTCATTTATGAGCACCAACCTCCAAGGAGCTGAACTAAACTACCATTCCATACACAAACAAGCTTACACAGTATATAAAGCAGTCAAACATTTCAGATCCTATATCCTGAAGAAGCACACTAAGGTCATAGTACCACATCCAGCGGTCCAATATTTGTTCACTCAATAGAATATGGGAGAAAGGAGGGTAAGTTGCATGGAAGTCATTCAAGAATTTTATCTCGACATAAAATCTGCCAAAATAGCCAAAGGACAAGGATTGTGTAAGTTGGCTATTGATCCCAAGGTCTGATCAACATGAAAGACCTCAACTGGGAAAATGAACTATCATTATGGTGCGAAGAAGACTTATACATACCTATCGGGAAATAATATTGGTATGGAAACTTGTCTTATATCCTGCATCATGGAACTTGTCTAGAAAACCTAAACCCTAGAAAAAGGAGATCCCTCAGGTTAAAATCTGCTCAATATCGCCTCATAAATTTTTTTCTTTTCGGCGTAAACTATGATGGAGTACTCCTTATATGTCTTGAACATAATGATTCATAAAAGGTACTCAAAGATATCCATGACGACCCGATGGGAAGAAATTTTGTAGGAGAAACCACGACTCACAAAATATTAAGGCCTAGTTATTATTGGCCCAGTTTGTTCAAGAACACTCATGCATATGTCAAGAAATACAAATCTTGTCAAATAAGCACCAGTAGGGAAAAGAGACCAGCCATTCCACTCCAGTCAGTGACCATATATAGACTTTTTAAGCAATGGGGAATAGATTTCATCGAAGAAATTACTCCAAATTCTTCGAAACAACATAAGTATATCCTGACTGCAACAGATTATTTCACAAGGTGGACATAAGTTATCCTTCTCACGCATTTAATGAAAAGGTAGTGATCCAATTTTTAGAACAACAACTAATAACAAGGTTTGGGATGCCTTCCATCCTCGTTTTTTACAATGCCTCCTATTTTTCTTCGACATGATTGAAAAAATTCACCCTCGATAAAGGGATCATAATAAGATATTCTGCAAACTATTATTTGCAAGGGAATGGAGTAGCAGAGTCAACTAATAAAAATATGGTGCAAATTTTAAAAAAGATAGAACTTGAGAATAAAATAAATTAGCATATTTTACTTCATAATGACCTGTGGGTTGATAGAGTGACACCTAAAGAAGCCATAGGAAACTCTATGTACTTTCTGGTATATAGGAAAGAATCCATTCTCCCAAACGAATTGTATCTTCCATCTTTACAGCTTGCCTAGGATTCAAGAGGTCATCCCTCGTCTGTTATACAACAAAGGATTGATACCCTTCTCATGTTGGATGAAGAAAGGGAAAAGGATAAAGTTAAGTTCACTGCTCATCAATAGGTAGTTAAAAGATGGTTTGAAAAACATAAGGCCAAAGAAAAAAGTTTTGAAGTAGGATACCTATTCTTGAAGTGGGATAAAGAAAATGATTCCAAAGGAAAACATTGAAAGTTCCAAATCTATGGCTCAGACCTTTTTAGGTGGCTGAGAAGATCGAAGAAGGAACATACTGGTTGAAAAATATGAGGGGTGAGACTGAGACCCTCCCAGTGAATGGCCATGCCCTAAAATAATACTTCTCCCAAACAAAAAAATAAATAAATATATGTGTGCGCGTGTGTGTGTGTGTGTGTGTGTGTGTGTATTTTAATGTTTTTTTTGAGTTTCTTTTTCTTTGTAGCAAGAATTTTTATCAAACTGAGTGTGTGGGTTTAGGGAAGACTGATTTCAAATACATTTTCTTTTCTTTCTTTTGCTTGTTATTTTCTTTAATTAAGCTATGTTTTGTAAAGCAGTGGTTGATTTTAGTAAATATAGCAGAATAGACTTTGCTTCTAACTAGCACTGCATGAAAAATAAGAGATATTGAATAGATAAAAAAATTTAAAGAAGATCTACATCTTGTCTTTGCAATCATACTACCTTGGTAACTGATGAAATATTCGCTTGGTGGTCTGGTAAATCCCAAAGGAAATGATGGCTAGTTGGAAAGTATCACATGTACCTCTAACATAGCTAGGAAAGGCTTCACCTTAATAGTTTCACCTTACCAATAATAGATGTACTCCTCTCTGAATCACTCATGGCATTTCTGCCAGAAGAAAATTATCTATATTAAAGGAGTGCAAAGTCTGAGAGGGTATGCAGATAACTCTGTCGGGGATATGGACGCTCATTGGTAGTGGACCAAGGCCTATGATGTGGGGGTGACTTTGTCGTGTATATGGATGCTCACTGGCAGCGGAGAGATACCGTAGCAAGGGAATAATAATCACTAAAAAATGGCCTCAAGCCAGTGGATTCCATGCCTGGCTCTTGTCAAAGAAGGGTGTGGGTTAGGATAAAGAGGAATGAAGGTGGAAAAAGGGATGAACTCCATATGAGGATATGGATTCATGAACCTTAGGAATTTGTGTATGCATTGATAGGAAAGGTTCTGTTGAAAGAAAATACAGATGGTTTCTCAATCAGCTTTTGCACTAGCTAAGCCCGAAGGAAGGAGAAGAGATCATGTTTTTTCCCAGAGAATCGCCATTTGTTGAGCACTCAACACACCCTAAAAGTATTTACAAAATATTTTTTCTTTTTAGGTACCACTTTTCATTTTTCTAAGTCATATTTTGTATCATGGATGAATGTATTTTTTCATTTATGTCATTAAACCTTATCATCGGCCATTTTGTTTGGTTTCGACGGATTGAATTTTTCTAAGTAACAATGTGCGATAGGCCCAAAAGGTGCATGGTTTAAAACTGTTAACAATCGTCAATCGATGAAATTTGGCCTATAAAATAGTCTTTTAACATTGCCAATACGCTCGTTATCGGAAAGTTTCAAGAGGTAAATTTCAAATGGAAAAGACTTCCATCACCAATTGTCGATCGTTGACACATCTTCGACGTCGACAAAATTCGAGAGACGAAACTACATAAATTTTCACTTAAGCACTTTGTCGATCACCAACTACCTATCATCATTACGACATCAACGTCGATATAATATGGTGCGGAAACCATACTTATGTCGAAAGGAAATGATTGATGCCGAAGAAAATCTTCACATGGAAAGGTAGAAATCAACTACCATGTGTCTTTGCATGTAAGCAGTTTGTACAACGCGACATGTTTTCCCTACGTCATATATTGATGTTCCCTGATTCATGTCCATATCTCCAACTCATCATTTACACGTCAACACTCCATGTAGTTTTGGGTCAACATTGGAGCTTTTGACTAAAGGTATCAACGAAAAACATTTAATAAAAGCGTTGTCGTCGATCCGCTTGTTTGTTATCGACAGATTGATAGGAAATCATACAATGAGGATTTTCATCGAACCTTAAACATTCTACATCGGCGATCCTGGCCGCTCTATGCTTTGGTTCCATTTCAAGACCCTGCCTTTTTTCCCCGATGTCGATCATACCAGTGTTGAAAATACAAGAAGGCTCGATAGTTTGATGGGATACTTTTAGCAGGGATAAGATCATATTTTTTTATTTAAGAGGCAAAGTAATGGTTTGCATAGCCCTCGTTACTATCCCATACATCGACCAAATAATAGAATCATGAATCCACCGATGAACTACGAAGTAACCTGCCCCTACGCCGCCAGTCTACATTGCATTTAATCCTGAGCATGGTTCGAATTTAGTGATGGATTGTGCAAGGCATATTTACAGCCTTGAATTTAAGAACTGATGCAACAAGGTAAGTATGTTATTCATTTCAATAAAAAATACATATTCAAATGCACCATTATGTGCACAAATATTTTATTCCTCAGAGTAGTCAAAGGATATAAAGAACACATCGAAGAGATTACAACCAATATTTAACTCTAAATGAGGTTAATCTTTTGCAAGGAAGAGGTATGCATTGTCATCATCATTTCTATATTTTCAGCTATGTCTATAATACTTGTAGATATTGGTATCTCAGTCTGTCTATTTGTAGAAAATGCCTCCAAGAAATCCTACAACCAGGCACTCACCAAGGATGCCCAAACTAAAGGAAACATAGTTCAGGGAAGGATCTATGTTGAGCGCTGCAACAGAGATGGATTTCACCTCAAAGACAGAATTGTTTATCCACACGTCCATCAAGAAGCATTTTACCCAGCCTCTGACATTCGGTGACACATAGGCAACGTCAACGTCTAAATTGGGGTGACCTGTACAAGCAAATTAGCTAGGAGGACTACCCTAAGTTCACACCTCATACTAATCAGGATGTGTGAATATTGGATGATGAGTTGTTTCCAAACAATCGGAGGTCAAATCTGCATAGGGTGGCTAGACAGATTCAAGTCCTTACTTGCATTGAGACCTTCGTATAGATAATTGACCATGCCGACATGGTGAAGTGCACCATAAACAATGAGAAATATGAGTGTGTCGGTGTTTTCCTTCCGTTGGAAGTGTAGAAGTAATTCAAACCTAGAGACCCAAAGGAAAGGATAAACACAGACTTCGTGGTCAATTTCTACGAGATTCATGATATCAACCGATTCTTGGCCTCGTGGTGGAAAGAAGACAATAAATTAAAAAATAGGAGGATTGAATGGTACAACAGAGTAAATCTTCGAGAGCCATACATGTATCTGATAGCGTTAATCTCTCGGTTATATGGAGAAAGGGATTGCTACAAATTTTCAGAGGCATGGATGCCCTTGGCATACATCGTGGCAATTTTGGGGAGAAACTTCAATTGGGGAGCCATTATCTCCAAGAAGATCAGTATAAATCTTTCACAGGCCCAACAACTGAAGGAAGGAGAGGTTTCTACCTTCTAGATAGTATCCTACTTATTGGATGTAATTTGCGTAAGGAACGTTTTTGCAAGTATGAATCTGAGCTGGCATATTGTCGAATTTCCTGTACATGTCTATTTCAACATATTGTGGGAAAATAGATACAAGAGATCATATGCTTTAATATGCGATGAGTTCCTAGCCAGGGTATACTTCATCATCTTTAGAAAACAGTTCCCTTGACTTTCAGTGGTGGCAAAGAAGATGATAGAAAAAGTTGGCCATTGATACTTCGAAGAAGCTAGCACCTATATTAGAGTGTTCAAAGCTACCGATGCACCCCACCTTCTTTGTGTTCATGTCTCAGATCGCCTCATATTGGGGGGTATCTGCTAACAGACCAGCTTGCAAGCCTGCAATGCCTCCTTTGACAAAGACAAGAAGAGAGCTTCCATTCCCTATGGTTTCCACATAGGATTTTACATGGTCATAGACATTGCACATGTGAAATAGGAGACGATGAATCAAGTTGAGTACCACTTTCATATAGTACGCTTCCGTAGGAACGATCCCAAGGGCTTATTTCCCCAACACGTGATGCATGTCTCCTCCTATTGGATGTATGCTCATGATAATTTTTAAGATGAAATATTCACTAAAGGCGCCTAAGACTGGGAGGAAGTAGTGCAAAGAAGGGCCAACCCGAATATGACTAAATTCCAAGTGATGTCCATGGATGAGCAAGTTGAGACAATAGAGAAAACAACTCAAGAATATATCAAGGTAAGAGACAAAAGTAGAGAAGTATAAGTAGCAGAGGCACGAAGGAGGGGGATGATGTTACATGAAGAAGGCCAAAAAGACATACAAAGGGTGAAAGAAAATCCCCCAATTAACCCTTTGATAGAACCCTTGAGAATTACCTAGATTGACACACGCAATCATGGAGAAGAGTTAAATGGCTTAGAGAAAACTCCCCCAAAGGAAACCGTCGATCAAGAAAACCCCAACTATGTTTTCCCACAAGAGGGATAATTGGTGACCACTACAACTCAATGAAGGATAACTAGAGAATCAAGTGGGACAGGTGTTCCCAATTTCCTCATAGACTTAATTTCCATATATGACGATGAGGAAAATTCATAGGGCTCCCACATGACACCAGTACAAATCACAGAAGAAGAAGAAATAGGGGAAGCATCTGCTCCAGCTTCCGTTGTTGTGATCCTCAATCCCCTGGAAGGTGACCATGAGTTTGGAAGCACTCTCGACACTGAATTTTCCAATCAAGTGGGAAGAAATATTCATAAGGATAGCCCCAAAAATGACTTGGGTGTTGGTGAATAGGAAGAGGAAACGCAACAACCATAAATCGACAGTTCAACGATCGACCCCCCAGCGAAGGATGATCCTTTTCCTATATCCCCATATAGGACAAAGACTCCACAAGTCGATGAGGAATAGTAGGAGGCTAAGTCACTAGAGCATATAGAGACCTCCCATGCTAATGAATTACAAGAACTGGTCATAGAAAATTTCTACATGGCAGGAATCCTAGAAAACACTCCGACCTAGAGAGATCAACAAATTCTTGAACCAACAAATGAAATCGTTGATATACAAACAATCTATTATGATATAATAATGAAATCTTTGATGATAATAACGACCAAGAAAAGGAGTCTCACGCTTGATATCACACTTCTCGTCACCACAGAGGAGACGTTGCTCGACATGGAAAATTCCAAGATAATTGAGCTAATTGGAGCAGGTATGGCTATAACCGATTCTACTTTGGATAGGACAAGAAGGGATGAAAGGGAGTCATCCTCCATGAATAAATAGATTTACCATCTACACCATCAATCATAGTATTACCAAAATTCAACACAGTTGGTAGTACTCCTGAAAAGTGAGTTCTGAGAAATGTACGTGCAATTCACAAGAAAAAGGAATCTATTCACCGCTTGCATAGACGATTTTCAATAAGATACCCTCAATGGGGATGGAAACCTGTAAATACATACATATATGGTATGATAAGGCACATCAGAACTTGGAGCGGATCGACTACATAAGCGAAGTGCAAAAATTTTGAGACAAAGAGGAGCATGGCATCCGAATGTTGATGGATAGCAGCATCTCCTGAATCAGGAAAGTAGTTGAATACTGGGTAAGTATGGTCCAAGAACCTCAACGAAATATACATGAAATATGGATAGAATGTGAGAAACATTGGGAAAAATTCAACTGAGACATGAAGAGTATTGACCTACCAGAGTTTGATCCATGAGAAGATTTCATCGATTTGTATGACATAGTCAAACGACACACGGAGAAAGACTTGGCATGGGAAGAAGAGATTTTACAGATTTCAAGAATGACCTTAGGTCAAGTAAATAAGTTCATGGATAACCCTATCAAATCTCTTGAATTCCTATAATTCTTAAGTCTCAATATAATCAAGTACAAGGAACGAGTGGTAGAGATAAAAGAGTTTTTCTCCGCTCTGATCAATCAACACAGGTTTCCATAAGCAAACACATGCAAAGATATTTACTTCAAGTGCTTAGAGTATGAGAAGAATAATCCACTCCAGTAGCTATTTTTAGATTAGTTAATTTTTTTTATAAATAAAGGCATCGACCTTGAACCAAGGGTCGATGGTTTTTGGAGAGAAATACTTTTTTGAAATTTTGTAATAGAACTATTTCTGTGCAATTTTATTTTAATGAAGAAGTTGTCCGTAGAAGCAAGGACACTTCTATCATCTAAGGCGTTAATGGGTTGAGACCGAGGAGGATTATCTCTGTCTTTGAATTCGATATTCGTTGCTTTGTGGAGTAAGAGTTGTTGTGCATGTATTTAAATTTAAATTATGACGTTGTAATAGTTATTTTATTCTAACTGGTGACTAGAAATTGATTGTGTTAACCTGTGATTGATAATAGAGTATTGGAAATTACTTTTCTTTCACTAACTTCTTGTCACATGTATGTTTATTTTCTGCAACTGTTATCTCAGACGACGTTGAATGTCCATTAATTAAAATGGTATTAATGCTAGTTTGAAGTTATTTAGATATTATTTATTTGCATGCTAGGGAATAAAGTTTATCCTAAACCCAACCTTCCCCCAAAACACATAGTTAGCTTCCTTATGTCATATAGTCTAGAGTCTTATCTTCCTTTTTGTTATAATGTTAGAAAAATAACCAAAAAGAGAACTTCCTAGCCTGAGGAGAAGGATTAACATAAAAGACATATATGTCAATCACAATTAAATCACATCGATAAACCCAGCCAGATCATGAATATGGAGAACCTTACCACTCATCAAAAACTTACGAGTCTAATTGGGCCTCTTAGGTGGGTTTTGTTCCTGCTATTGAGTTAAAGGGATATCAGACCCCTCTACATTTTCCTCTAGAAGGTTCTAACACTTTCTGTTTTTATTTCCAGCTGGCGGACAACTTCATTCCTTGTTGGGTCTCTGATTTATCACTTTCCACTGCTTGGATCCTCTGCTGGTGCGTTTTGTTGTTCTACAACACATTCTAACTGCCTCAAAATTGTGTTATTTCCAAAAAATCGAGTCTTTTCCAAAAAAAAAGGGTACAAAAGGCTCTGACCACAAAACTTAACTCATCCTGATTCAATTTTTCATCTATTCTCTTTGTCCTCCCTCAAACGGAGGGTCCAACTCAAATACAATTTAGACTGCATGTTCCCTTCCATATAAAACTATCGCACTAGTCATCATGGTCATGTTACTTCCACATCAAAATCCAATTGTTAGACATAAAGATAAATATCAGGGTTATCCTCCCACTAACTAACATACAATAATTATTTTCTCCTAATAAATGTGCTACTACGTACACTACCATTCATCCTTGTTAGTTGGATCCATTCGCGGTCATTGTTTCTTCCCACAAAAATAGATCCGATGGAATATATGTTCCACATCCAATGATTAACAAATTCTTTTAGAACAATAGAGATAAAGGAGCCCTGAAGTCGACTATGACTTCGATAACCTACCCCAGACTAAGAATCGGCCATGGGTTTCTTGAGGAAGGATAACTAGAAGGAAGTCCAACATTTGTTTCCTCTTTGCCACCTCATCTTTTATCTTCACCTACTTAAACTTATACTTCTTTAGTCCAAAAGATTTCAATAGTAAAAGCATGCAAGTGTCGGCTATCAACTAGATACAATCACACCTGAGGGAGACTTCTTGAATGCCCCTCGCCCCTCTTAGTTATTGGAGTCGAAAGGGGGAATTCCTCCCATAATGAGATGGTAAACACATACTCCTCACATTTTTAACCAAGATGGTTGGTTGGATTCTTCCCTTCTAAGAATCTATACTAGGTGGGTCATCATCTATGAGCTTAATCATCTCAATATCCCATAGATGGAAAGGCTAACTATTGCAAGATGAAATTCTGTTGGGATTGTGCCTACCTTATAAAGGAATACAAGAATTATCGAGGACAACAACAGAAGGATTTGATAGGATTCATCAAACATACCTAATATTTAGAAGTTGTAAATTTCACATGGGTAGGTGTCGATGGGAGATGTTTCCTAGCCTTGCGCAGAGGAAATAATGGTATGAAGGATACAGAGACATGGGTCCAATTGTTCCAATGATTCATTGGGAAATCCTCTACTTATGTGTTGAAGTGTATGTGTATCCATCCCCGAGATGAAATATATGGCCTGGTATCATAATTGGGCCAGTCATCATTGTTATATGTGGCCTTGGCTTGTGTGGTGGCATCTCTGTGTTAGCAGTGAGAGAGAAAACAAATTTATTCTGGTAGCTAAAGAAAGTTAAATTTCATGTGGGGAGGATGAGGCAATAGTAAGTCAGACAAAATGATTGAACAACCATAGATGGATTACGAAGGGAGAAGATGCAGTGATAAAAACCCATTTGACAACATAAGGACATGGAAAATAAATATTGTTCACATTATCTATGACTTCACGCGATGACAATCTCCCCGACCACAAAGTTAATATTCGGGGTGGATGAATGGGATTGGAAAACTAGACTTGAAAACACGTAATCAAAGTGATGTGTCATTGTATTATTAACATAAAGGAAAATTGCAATGAAAATGGAAATCCTACCTAGGCAAGCCACTCCCAACATAGGAGGGTTTCACAACAATGCTTATTGAGAACTTGTATCGGGATTTAGGCATGCTCCATTCACCTAACTAGGATAAAGGATACCATTGAGCAACACAATTCCGATGCACAATTACGACGCTCTAGATTCACATATATCTGCAACAATAAATGGTCCAAGCCAGTGCATTTGTAACTTACCAGGATGCTTCTGATACTTATTTTCATACAACAAAACTTTGTCTCCTTGCACAAAATACTTATGCTTAATATGTCGGTCATGTTAGGCCTTTTGTCGATTTTTTTTACTATTTGATGAAATTATACTGAAAATATGTCTTCGTCTATCAGACAGTTGTATTAGGTTGATGGATAGTTGGTATGTACTGTTGGTTGTCATTGATGTCAGCTATTGGAGAGTGATATTGTATATTGATGTCAACCCTTAGTGACGGATGTCAACCCTTGGAGAAAGTATGGTAGCGAATTCCAGTAGCACAAAGGTTTGGGTAATGGACCCAAGTTTGTTTGATGTAAAGATGACATATTATTTTCTTGTCATGGTTGATAATAAGGATAGATGGATCAACTTCAAAGTGGTCCCCTTATGGTGAAATCCCTCACAGGAAGATGCTTTGTGGATTGAGTTATCCTAGAAGTATGGTTAGAGAACCCATGCTTATTTGTGGAATAATGAGATGAAGGTTAGTGAATTTATCATTTAAACTATCCTATATGGATATTTCTTGTCATTCCATTTCCGGTGGTATGTGGAACATCACATAACTCCTCACGGTTAGAGAGTTATGGCCATGAGAAGTTGGAGAACCCAGATTTGGGTAATGGACCCAAGTTAGTTTGATGGATAATGGTATCAGTTTTGATATATTTTCAGGTAATACTATTATATATGTATAGTACATTTCATTCCATTTCTTGTGGTATGTGGAACGTCACATAACTCCTCACGGTTTGAGAGTTATGGCCTTACGAAGTTGGAGGACCCTCATATGTCATCTAGAAGCCCCGAAAGGTCAAAGTAGTCAAATTGGTTCAAGAGATTTTAAAGGTAAATAATAAAGTGAAGTGATGTGTGCACTATAATTCAAAGTGAATACAAAATAAATCAATTAAATAATAAATTTAATGGAGAAATTAGAAGTGGGTTAACCCTAAAATAAGGAAAACTGGCAAAGTGACCTAGAAGATGTTTTTAAGGAAGCTACTTGGAGAGTATAAATAAGAGGCAAGGCTATCTCACTTTACATCACACTTGATAATATTGAATACCTATAGGTGTCTGAGGTAAAAAAAGGATATCTAAGCCGAGTTTCTGAGGGAAGGTGAAGAAAAGAAGGCCAGAATTCAAGGAAGGATAAATGCTTTTGATGATGCTTTCTAAGGTATGTTATTTACAGGTCATCTCACCATTTTCGAAATAATTTTTTTTCTAGAATGATTCAGACTTTGAAATTTCTATGCGATTGCGGAAACATATCCAAGTATCTGTGTTAAAAATTTCATCTTGTGGGTCGTTTTATTTTTGTATTTACACTCCATGGAAAATAGGGTTTGTGGCTAGTCCTGAAACTAGTCAAAAAAAGGTGTTTCGGGTAAAAATGTCATAACTTCTTCATAAAATATCCAATTTCAGTAAGAACAAATCGGTTGGTTAGAGTATAATCTTTAGTATTCTATGTAATGGTTTCATATCTATTAAACAAATATTCTGTGTGGGTCACGCTCTACAAGGTCTCTATCTAGAATAATTCAGAATTAAGCAAGGTATGCCACTTTTTCTATAACTACTTTTATGAGAGGTTGCAAGTAGTGAAACCTGGAGGAATTGCATAAAACACACTGAAGAACATTGTGTATCAGTTTCATATATTTATTCATTACAGGTACAAAGTTATGATTATTTCAAGTTAGGTTGTTGACTAATCCAAAACTAGTCATGTGAGACTAAAGAAAAGTTTGATGTAAATGCTAGTCTATTGTTGTTTAAAGTTAAGGAAGGTTTGTAGGCATGTGAAAATATACAAAAGGTCTATTATAGATTTATAAATCATATTTTGATGATGAAATTGATGAAGGTTTTTGGTTGAGGTACAAGTTGGGTAAATGGTTGACACAAGTAGTTAATGAGTTGGCACATACATGAGGTGTATAGTTGATGATGTTGGTACATATTGATGAGTCATAGTTTATGAGTAGTTTACACATGATTGGTACATACTTGGTACATGGTTGGTTGGACTTGTTTATGGTACAGGTTGATTACATATTGTTTGGTACAGGTTGGTGCATGATTGATGCACTTTTTTATGGTACAGGTTGGTGCATGGTTGATGCACTTGTTTATGGTACAAGTTGATTACAGGTTGAGGTATAGGTTGATGCATGGTTGATGCATGGTTCATGTTTATTGGTACCGGTTTACAGCGATATAGCTCACAGTGATAGTGTGACAGTGGTTCCATCATTCTACTTCTACTTCAGGCCGTTTGGATGGGGCATGGACAGGTGGTTTTAGCCACCTTCTGGTTGTAGCTGGAGAACATAGGGGGTTTAAGCCTCCTTCTGGTTGTAGCCAGAGAACTGGGGAGTTGGAGCTTACCTAAGGTTTTAGCCTGAGAAACTAGGGGGTTGGAGCCTCCTTCCAGTTGTAGCTGGAAAACAATGGAAGTTTGTGCTTCCAATGAATTTAATTCTTCAAGACATATAAGAAAAAGCATTCTATGGTTTTCTCCCGATTTGGGTTTCCACATAAAACACTGGTGTACTGTGTATGTGTGTGATTGTTCATTTCTTATTGCTCATTATTGGATAATAAATCTACATTGATATAACACTTGGATTATTTGAAGAAAAAGGATTATAATTACGTTGTTACTGATTCAACCCCCCTCTCAGTA
>ML809257.1:192789-226759 GCA_009831015.1 Picea engelmannii | reverse complement strand
TCGAATCCTGTTGGCTGACTTATAACCCCTAGGGAGAAACGCATAGCTCGCAAGCATGCCCTCCAAGTAAATCAGGGTGAGAATCGATCTTGAGACCTCTTTTTACATAATTCCTTCCATTTACACGACACTTGCCAATCGGTCTACACCCCTATAGGCTCCTTATTTTAGGGTTAACCCACTTCTAATTTCTCCATTAAATTTATTATTTAAATAATTTATTTTGTATTCACTTTGAATTATAGTGCACTCATCACTTCACTTTATTATTTACCTTTAAAATCTCTTAAACCACATTGACTACTTTGACCTTTCGGGGCTTCTAGATGACATATGAGGGTCCTCCAACTTCGTAAGGCCATAAATCTCAAATTGTGAGGATTTATGTGACGTTCCACATACCACCATAAATGGCATGACATGTAATATCCATATAGAATACTATTACCTAAAAATATATCAAAACTCATACCATTATCCATCAAACGAACTTGGGTCCATTACCCAAACCTGGGTTCTCCAACTTATCATGGCCATAACTCTCTAACCAAGAGGATTTATGTGACATTCCACATACCACCACAAATGGAATGACAATAAATATCCATATAGGATAGTTTCACTGAAAAATTCAATGACCTTCATCTCATTCTTCTACAAATAAGCATGGGTTCTCTAACCATACTTCTAGGATAACTCAATCCACAAAGCATCTTCCTGTGAGGGCTTTCACCATAAGGGGACCACTTTGGAGTTCATCCATATGTAGTTATTATCAACCATGACAAGACAATAATGAGTCATCTTTACATCAAATAAACTTTGGTCCATTACCCAAACCTTTGTGCTACTGGAATTCACTACCATACTTTCTCCAAGGGTTGACATCAATCACTTGTTGAAATAATGTAACTGCAAAGAGTATTGTTATTATTATTGATATTTTATTCATAGGATTAATCCCCATTGTGGATTGATCATGTCGGATATTGTAATAGGACCAAATCCCCTTTTGCGGATTGGTCAAAAGACAATTGTAATAGGTAGAATAAGAAGTCGGCCCCAACAATCAATTAAGAGACCCAAAAATATAATAAAGGTGGGTTTACCCACCCAGATTGAGAAGTCGGCCCTACCAGTGAATATACACTTCACACATGCCAAAACTTGTATAAATAAAGGAGGCTAGCACTTCACTTGAACACAAATCACTTGCTTAGTTTAAGAGACAAGTTCTGATCTGTTACCAGCAAAGGAGAGAGAGAGTGGCACATATCTTGGAGAGGACTTTCTGTTTTAGCATAGAGATCTCTTGGCATTGTATTGGCTATCTATATTAAGGAAGTTTTGCTGGGTTTTCTTTCCCTAGAGGGTTTTCCAGGATAAATGTTATGTCTCTTGTGGATGTGTATTTCTCAGTGATCTTGTTCTTATGTTGATATTATCTATTGAAATGCAAAGAACTATAATAATGGCATAAACATTAACATCGTATCAGAGCCAACTTGAAGGAAGCATATTTCGCAAGAGGAAAAACGTCACTGTTGCAGTACCTGCAAATTAGGTTTTTTCAAAAGTGAATCTTCTTAGCCCTAAAACTATCTAGAAAGTTGCACCCTCCCCTAAGGATCAATTTGGCATCATCAACACACCTTTTTAGTGGTTATATCTCCTAGAAAGTGAAACCCTAGTTTCAAAAAGTACCATAAAACTAGAAAACTAGAGTACCAGAAGTACCAGAAGTACCAGAGTACCAGAAGCACCAAAAAACTAGAAGCACCAGTCCAAAAATCCACAGATCAAGTTTGAGGGGGTAAAAGTTGGATTTTCAAAATTCTGACTACACTAGCATACTCGCCTCAGCTCAGGGCATCTATTCTCAGGATCGGAATTTCAAAACTTGAAGTTTGAAAAATTAGGGTATCCTCATAAAACCCTAAGTTGCAGTTGCAGTTGCATCCGTACTACCAGTTGCAGTCACCCTTGAAGATTTTTAAAGAGTTGGAAATGATTACTGTTGTTTCCAGATGGTGCCACCACCTGCAAATGATATCAGAGGTATGTAATCACGTATGTTTAATGGTTAAACCCTAAAGAGTATTTGCAGGAGAAGGGATCTCTTGCCATAGATCCAGAAGGATCTCAAGATCCAACACATTCAGAGGAATGATGCAACCCAGGTGTGATTATTCTGATATACATCTATTTGTCATGACATTATCTTAATCAATGTTGCATGTTGAAGCTATGATCAAATTATTAGAAGGATTAAAAGATGATCATAGAGCTTATCTTCTAACCTAACCTTTTGTCAAGATAGCATATTGTCTCAGTACAAAAGACAGGTTGAAGAAAGCACTCATCATCTTGAGTGAAGGATACTTGGAAGAAAAGCAAGCACTCATTCCTAAAGACAAGGCTCCAGGTTTGATTAAATCAAGTTGATAAGATTCAAAAGTACACATGACAAGTTGATGACTATAGTTGAGATAGCAGTCTTTTTAAAGTATTATACCTAATAGCATGTGAGCATATAGAGGTATAAGCTTTGCCTAATACAACTAACACCTCCTCTAGGAGAAACCTCATGTGTTAGTTCCAGGTTTCCATGGAAGAATGCTTGGTCACAACACTATGAGAGTGTTGACCTCATTTCGTATTGTATTCCTTACCTTTAATATTTTCTTCAGATAAATTATAAGTGATATCTCTAAAGGAGATATTGTGATGATTGTTCGTGCTATTGCTTTATATTATCAAGAAGGATATTATTATTGCTTGTTGTTTTGTTGACCTTGCTCCAAGTCACATGAGGAATCTATAACAAGGGTTGCAGAAGGCAACGTGCCAAAGGAGAAACCGTAAATGAAGCAATCATCATTGGAAGAGAAGAAGGTGACTTGCATAAGCTATAGGGTCACTCAGAAGCTGGCATGACCCATGTCATTGAAGAATCTTGGCATTTAATATTAGCGCACTTCAACTACAAGGTGCTACCCTACATATGCAAAGCAGTCATAGGTTTACCAGAACTCAAAGGTGACCATGAAGGCGTATGCAATGGATCTGCACTAGGGAACATTAAGAACCCGTTTTCGAGGAGGGATAGCAAGGCCAACAGAGTCTTAGAACTCATTCATTTATATGTGTGTGGCTCAATGCCATCATCCTCCATTAGTGACTATGTATACTATGTGTCATTCATTGAAGATTACTCTTGTAAGACCTGGATATATTTGAAGTGTTCAGCAAGTTCAAGGAATTCAAAGCCTTGATAGAGAACCTTTCTGAAAAGAAGATTAAGATACTCAGGTCAGATAATGGAGGAGAATATACCTCAAAAGAGTTTGTGAACTTCTGCAAATATGTTGGAATCAAGAGGGAACTCACTACTCCCTATAATCCCCAACAAAAACGGTGTAGCTAAAAAGAAGAACAGAACCATGCTAGAAGTTGTGAAGATCAAGATCTTCCTATGTGCTTATGGTAAGAAGCAACAATGGCAACTATTTATGTGCAGAACCGATTGTCCCATAGTGCACTTGGGGTCAAGACACCATAAGATATGTTCACCAGAAAGAAGCCAGAGGTAATCCATCTAAAAATATTTGGTTGTCCAGTGTTTATTCATATACCTAAAGAAAAGAGAAACAAGCTGGATCCTTCAAGAAAGAAGGAAATATTTGTGGGATACTTTGAGGTCTCTAAGGCCTTCAGAATCTATATACCAGGTCAATATCACATTGAGATCAGTAGGGATGTGATCTTTGATGAAGATGCAGTGCTCAAGAAATCCAAACTGTGTCATCTTGAAGAAGTATATTAAGAGGAACCCGTAATCCCCAATACTGCAATGAGGGAGGTTCCTAGAGCTGCAGAACCAGTGAGGGAAGTCGTAACTTCCCCCGATGAGGAACTTCTAGAAGACCATGATATAGTAGAAGTACAAGAACCTCCTTAGATGATGGTGGTCCATAAAAGAAAGACAACCTAGGTTAGAGAGATTATTCAAGATGGAGAGAAGGAACTATGAGACAGGTGAAAAGACCAAAGCCATTCTCCAGTTATACGGATTTGATGTGTGATATCCTAGAAGAAGAGCCTACCTACTTTGAAGAAGCCATTAAGAGAAAATAATGGGAAGATGCCATGACAGAGGAATACCAATTCATAATGAAGAATGAAGCATGGGAAATAGTTCCTAGACCAAAGAATAAAGATGGGGTATCCTACAGATGGCTCTTCAAAATAAAACATGCTACTGATGGAAGTATTAAGAAGTATAAAGCAAGAACTGTCACTCGTGGCTTGTCCCAGAAGGAAGGCATTGACTATGAAGAGACATTCGCTCCTATGGCCAGATACACTTCGATCAGAACCATCATAGCTCTTGCAGCTAAGATGAAGTGGAAGTTGCACCAGATGAACGTGAAGACAACCTTCTTAAATGGTGTCATCGAAGAGGAAGTGTATATAGAGAAACCTCAAGGATTTGAGGTTGAAGATAGGAGGTCTCATGTCTACAGATTGAGGAAATACTTATACGGATTGAAGCAAGATCCTAGAGCTTGGTATGGCCGTATAGATAGTTTCTTGATGAGCTTAGGATTTACCAAGAGTAAAGAAGACTCAAATATCTACTTCAAAATTATGAATAATGAGCCAGTAATCTTACTGCTATATGTGGATGACTTATTCTTAACTGGAGAAGAAAAGCTCATCGTTAAATGTAAAAAGAGACTTGCCTCGGAATTTGAAATGAAATACCTCGGCCTAATGCATTACTTCTTAGGTCTTGAAGTATGGCAGAGTTCTGAGAGGATCTTCCTTAACCAAAGGAAGTACACGGTCGAAATCCTGAAGAGATTCAACATGCTGGAATGCAAACCCATGAATATACCCATGGAAGTGAAGCTGAAGCTGCTGGTCGATACTTCGTCAGATTTGATTGATGCCACACTATATAGATAGATTATTGGATCACTGATGTACTTGAAGAACACCAGACCAGACATTTGTTTTACCGTGAACACCTTGAGTTAGTTTCTGGTAGATCCCAGACGTGTTCACCTAGTCGCTGCAAAACATGTGATGAGGTACCTTAAAGGTACGATAGATTATGGTCTCAGTTATGATGGAGATCATAATTTCACATTGAGTGGATACACTGATTCAGATTGGGCAGGAAGCAATGCTGACAAAAAAATCACTTCCGGATGCTGTTTCAGTTTGGGATCAGCCATGATTTCATGGCAGAGTAGGAAGAAATCTAGTATTTCTCTCAGCACAGTAGAAGCAGAGTACATTGCCGCATGTTCTGTTAGCTGTGAATATATATGGCTTCAAAATTTGTTGACTGGTCTATTTGACCTAGAGATGGAAGCAACCACGATCCTATGTGACAACCAGAGCTGCATAAAGATGACAGAGAATCTTGTATTCCATGACAGGTCGAAGCACATAGAGATTCGATATCATTACATCCGTGACATGGTGCACAGAGGAGACCTGAAGCTCATGTATGTTAGCACGGATGAACAGGTTGCTGATGTGTTAACCAAACCTCTATCTCGTGTAAAGTTTGAACACTTTTGAGATAAGCTTGGTATAGTTCGAAAGGACTCTCCCTGAAAGGGGGAGTATATATGTTCCTTTCTTCTGACCTCGCTGTTAGACGTAAAGCAAGATTATTCCTTGCTTATGAACTTGTTGTTAGATGTAAAGCAAGATGATTACTTTCTTATGACCTCGTTGTTAGACGTAAAGCAAGATGATTCCTTGCTTCTGACCTCGTTGTTAGACGTAAAGAAAGATGATGTGTGTTCCTTGCTTCTGACCTCGCTGTTAGACATAAAGCAAGATGATTCCTTGCTTTTGACCTAGTTGTTAGACGTAAAGCAAGATGATTCCTTGCTTTTGACCTCGCTGTTAGACATAAAGCAAGATGGTGTGTGTTACTTGCTTCTGACCTTGCTGTTAGACGTAAAGAAAGATGATTCCTTGCTTCTGACCTCGCTGTTAGACATAAAGCAATATGATGTGTGTGTTCCTTGCTTCTGACCTTGCTGTTAGACGTAAAGAAAGATGATTCCTTTCTTCTGACCTCACTGTTAGACGTAAAGAAAGATGATGTGTGTGTTCCTTGCTTTTGACCTCGCTGTTAGACGTAAATCAATATGATTCCTTGCTTTTGATCTAGTTGTTAGATGTAAAGCCAGATGATGTGTTCCTTGCTTCTGACCTAGTTGTTATATGTAAAGAAAGATGTTGTGTTCCTTGCTTCTGACCTTGCTGTTAGACATAAAGCAAGATGCTTCCTTGCTTCTGACCTAGTTGTTAGACGTAAAGCAAGATGATGTGTTCCTTGCTTATGACCTAGTTGTTAGACATAAAGAAAGACTGTTCCTTGCTTCTCACCCAGTTGTTAGGCGTAAAACAAGATGATGTATACCTTGCTTCTAACCTAGTTTTTAGACGTAAATCAAGATGTGACTTGCACTGAGCTACCAACTTAACAGTTGTGACATAGAGGCGGTCTAGTGCTGTGATGGATCAGCCTACTGTTGTGATGAGGTATCATTTTTTATACTGATACATATTGATGCAGATGATGATGGCCAAGGATGATTTTAGGGGCTAAATTTCTCTCATGGGCTAATTTTCCATGTTTTTTTCCAAAATATTATTCGCTATTCTAAAAATGATTCGCCCAAATTTTATAGGATAAAATGATTTTACCTTAAAAATCGCCAAAATTTTATAAAAAATATATAAAATACATAGAAATTTGAATATTTTTATACAAATATTGCCAAACATTTATAGTTGGCATATGAAGGATTAGTAATATTCGCTAAGGTTTCTACATTTTAAAATAAATTTCCATCCTTAAAATCATCCCTGATGATGGCATTCTTTCGAGAATGACGATGTTGCCGATGAAGAAAACTTCCGATGATTTATAGATACGCCAGCCAAGATGATGTTGATGATGCTATCCTCCCACCAGATGATATTGATGATGTTGTCCTCCCACCTGATGTTGTTGATGATGTTGTCCTCTCTCTCTCACATGATGTTGTCGAAGAATACCCTTCTTGTTAAGGGGGAGTGTTGAAATAATGTAATTGCAAAGAATATTCTTATTATTATTGATATTTTATTCATAGGATCAATCCCCATTGTGGATTGATCATGTCGGATATTGTAATAGGACCAAATCCCCTTTTCCAGATTGGTCAAAAGACAATTGTAATAGGCAGAATAAGAAGTCGGCCCCAACAGTTAATTAAGAGACCCAAAAATATAATAAAGGTGGGTTTACCCACCTAGATTGAGAAGTCGGCCCTGCCAGTGAAGATACACTTCACACGTGCCAAAACTTGTATAAATAAAGGAGGCTAGCACCTCATTTGAACACAACTCACTTTCTTATTTTAAGAGACAAGTTTTGATTTGTTACCAGCAAAGGAGAGAGAGAGAGTGGCGCATATCTTGGAGAGGACTTTCTATTTTAGCATAGAGATCTCTAGGCATTGTATTGGCTATCTATATTAAGGAATTTTTGTTGGGTTTTCTTCCCCTAGAGGCTTTCCTAGGATAAATGTTGTGTCTCTTGTGGAAGTGTATTTCTCAGTGATCTTGTTCTTATGTTGCTATTATCTATTGAAATGCAAAGAACTATAATAATGGCATAAACATTAACATCACTAAGGGTTGACATCAATCTACAATATCACTCTCCAATATTTGACATCAATGACAACCAACAATCCATACCAACTATCCATAAACCTAAGCCAACTGTCTGACAATCTCCCCCTTTGGCATTTATGTAAACACCATCATTGATGGAAACACTTAGTCATGATAAAATTCATGCTTATACTCTTTATCAATGTTACTATATCACCCCCTTTGACAATAATGGAAAAGGGTATCTCCCTTTGGGGTCGCTCCCCCTGACTGAACTCTTCTTGGGTCTGCTCCCCCTATCTATGTGCCTTTGATTTCTTTTTGTGTTTATAATCCTCTGATTAGTCTATTTCCCATCATATGAATAATATCTCCCCCTTTGATAAAGGGTATCACTCTAAAGTTATATCTCTCATTCTTCCCTTGTGACAATCGCTCCCCTTAGAAACATGCCTCTATGCTCTCTCTCCAAGCATTTACCTTTTGCATCTGATAAATCTCTCCCCCTTTGTCCTATTTATGGTGCTTCCTCATGTACATTTAAGACATATAAGATAAGCATTCAAAAGTATTCATTTTGGAGTAGAAATTACTCCTAGTCTCTAGCGAAGATACTATAGGTCTTCACATGGAAGTGGTTTTGTAAAGACGTATGCCAATTATTCTTTTGTTCCCACATATTCCCTCTGATGTTCTTCTCTACAATCCTTTCCTGTAGAAATTGATACTTGATTGGAATGTGCTTTGTCTTGGAGTTCATCACCATTTTTTTTGAGATACTGATGGCACTTGTATTATCACAATACATTGGAATGGGCTCATCATACTCAATTTGTATATCTCTCAGAGTTTGTTTCATCCAAAGAGAATGTTTACAACATGATGTTGCTGCAATATACTCTGCCTCGACTATAGATAAAGACACTAATGATTGTTTTTTTCTTATCCATGATACTAAAAATGCACCCAAGTAGAACGATGTTCCACTGGTGCTTCGTCGATCATCAATACAACCTGCCCAATCTGCATCTATGTAGGAAATAAGTGATAGATCCTTTCCTTTTGGATACCATAATCCAAACTCTTATGTTCCTTTGAGACATCTGAAAATCCTCTTCACTGCTAATACATGTGATTCCTTTGGTTCTGCTTGAAATCATGCCACCTGTCCAACTGCCTACATTACATCTGGTCTGGATGTTGTCACATATAGTAAGCTACCAATCATTGATCGGTATTTCCTCTAGTCTGTAGACTTTGAATCACCATCTTTTCTCAACTTGCAACTGGCTTGCGATCTTCCATTCCGAACCTCTTTAGCATTTCTCTGATATACTTATTTTGGGAAATAAAAATTCCTTGGCTTCTTTGACATATATGAAGACCCAAAAAGAAGGATAGTCCTCCAAGTAATGACATTTCAAATTCATTCTGCATATCCTTTGCAAATTTCTGGCTTAACCTGTCATTAGTACTTTCAAAACAATATCATCAACATAAATTTCAATTAATAAAATATTACCTTGAGTTACCTTGATGTAGAGGTTGTTGTTTGCGCTTCCTTTCCATAGTTCGTAGGGAGTTTTTTCATTGTTGTTTCTAAGCATTACTCTGTTTTGAATGTGAACCGATGTATCCACTGCATGTGTCAAAAAATAATCTGTCAAATTGGAATCCATTAGCATTGTTCGAGCCATTTCCTGTGCAATTATCATCCATTATGATAATGCTCATTTTTCTTTAAACCAATCTATGAATCCATTTTGTCATCCACTATCATATATCTATCCAAACCTTCTAAGTGTTCTTATGAATCCATCTCTATCCATACTGTCCAAGACTCTACTTGTGCAATTGTCCATAATGCTGACCCATTTATCACTATACTATCATGAAGTCTTGATTAATCTATGAAACTGTACTTCTGCTAACTAATTTCTCTGAATCTATCTTCTCAAACTATGCAAGCTGCTCGAAGGATGGTTATTTGGTCTGTCACGGCTATCGCATAGAATCCCCCTATCTAATATTCATATTACTTGGGAGTATCTAAGCCAGATGGCTCAAAACAATTCCTGCTCTGATGTGTATTCATCATCATCTTCATTGGTAGATTCATTATCTCTCTGAGCTCTGAATTCTTTCTTTCTATCCGTGGATTCATATTTCACTACAAATCCTGAAAGTACAATCTCTTGAACCTGTTCCTTATTTACCTGTCCTTCCTTTATTTCAGTTATTTTCCAAACCTCTTTGTATCTGACATCTTTCCTTTTCTCTGTACAATTTTCTTCATCTCATTTTATTGCCAATCTTGCGATCTTTGGTACCTGGTCTTTGTTCACCTGTTCTTCCTGTTTTCTTATCCATACTTTCTTATATCTGATATCAATATTCACTTTCATGGAAGTATCGATCATGCTTCTACAATCATTGGCTTTGTGTCCATAGTTATGACATTTGTAACACTCAATGTTACGTGTGACCACATAGGCATAGTCTTCTTGAACATTTCTTATATAATCCCTGCAATCTAGAACCTTATGTCCAAAGTTAGTACAATAAAAACAATGACCATAAAATAAATTTTCATACCTGGGAGTGAATGATCTTCTTTGTGGCGTAGTCCTTCTAGATTTTTTCCTTGACTCATCATGATCAGGATTGAAGCTTCTTTTTGGCTTGAATATGGATGGTATTCTTGAAGATGTATCTTCAATAGTTTTCTTAGATTCTGGTTGACCATGATTCCTTCCTTTGAGTACTTCTCCATAACTATTTCTATTTTCTTCATTCTTCTTTTCTAGCAACGCAAAGTGCTTCTCTTCATTCTCTACAACTTATGTGGATTTTTTTGTCTCTTCAACATTCTTGTTGAGCTTGATGATTTTGACTCTTAGTGTGGCAAATTCTTCTTCAAGATTCTCAACCTCTTCTTCTTTCTTCATTTTCTGAGACTTCATGACCTCTTTTGTTCTCTTTGCTTCTTCAAGTTCGATTTTCAATGTAATTATTTCTTCTTCCAATCTTCTCTCTTCTTGACCAAACTCTTCCTCAAGTTGGTTTAAGTCATTGGTTCTTTCCTTGATATGATCCATCAATATCTTTTATCTATTTTCCACTTCTTCCTTTTCTTCTTCTATGTTGTCTTATAAACATTTCTTTTGATAGTCTAGAGTTTCTTCAATTCTTCTGGCCTCTTCTAGTTGAGCTCTTAAATTCTTGATGACCTGCTGATCCTTTTTGGAACCTTGAACACTTTTCTTTTTCTTCATCAATTCTTTCTTGGATGAATTTCTTTCTTCTCTTTCTTTCCTTAGATATTTAATTGCACTGATCATTTTTTCTCTATAATCAACTTCCGCTCCATCACACTCTTTCTCTTTTGAATCTGTCTGACATGATGAACATCTTTCTTCTTGTTTTATATCTGCATCTTCTTTGGCATTTTCTGAATCTTCGATGGGTGAAGAATATATGTCATGTAACTTATCCCAAGGTTCTTTGGTTGACGAACATTTACCAACCTTTTCTCTTACCGGTTTAGGTAATCCTTCCCAAATGAAATCCATTGTTATTTTTTTATTCTTCTTCAATTCCTTCTTGGCCGCAGTCTTTGCCCTTTCTGAACTATCATATCCTGTAACAACTGATATCCAAATATAATGTCCCTGTACCTGTAAAAATACTTCTGTCCTTCTGCTCCACATCTCATACTTAAAACCATTCTGACCATTAAACATTGGTACTCCATTCTCAGAATAATCCATGATCTCCTTCCAGTGGTTAAAATGTTTCCTGAAGGAACCTCGCTCTGATACCAATTGTTGGATTACTGAGAGGGGGGTTGAATCAGTAACAACGTAATTATAATCCTTTTTCTTCAAATAATCCAAGTGTTATATCAATGTAGATTTATTATCCAATAATGAGCAATAAGAAATGAACAATCACACACATACACAGTACACCAGTGCTTTATGTGGAAACCCAAATCGGGAGAAAACCATAGAATGCTTTTTCTTATATGTCTTGAAGAATTAAATTCATTGGAACTTCCATTGTTTTCCAGCTACAACTGGAAGGAGGCTCCAACCCCCTAGTTTCTCAGGCTACAACCTTAGGGAAGCTCCAACTCCCCAGTTCTCTGGCTACAACTAGAAGGAGGCTTAAACCCCCTATGTTCTCCGGCTAAAACCAGAAGGTGGCTAAAACCACCTGTCCATGCCCCGTCCAACCGACCTGAAGTAGAAGTAGAATGATGGAACCACTGTCCCACTATCACTGTGAGATATATCGCTATAAACCGGTACCAATAAACATGAACCATGCATCAAACATGCATCAACCTATACCTCAACCTGTAATCAACTTGTACCATAAACAAGTACATCAACCATGCACCAACCTGTACCATAAAAAAGTGCATCAATCATGCACCAACCTGTACCAAACAATATGTAATCAACCTGTACCATAAACAAGTCCAACCAACCATGTACCAAGTATGTACCAATCATGTGTCAACTACTCATCAACTATGACTCATCAATATGTACCAACATCATCAACTATACACCTCATGTATGTGCCAACTCATCAACTACTTGTCTCAACCATTTACCCAACTTGTACCTCAACCAAAAACCTTCATCAATTTCATCATCAAAATATGATTTATAAATCTATAATAGACCTTTTTTATATTTTCACATGCCTACAAAACTTCATTAACTTTAAACAACAAGAGACTAGCATTTACATCAAACTTTTCTTTAGTCTCACATGACTAGTTTTGGATTAGTCAACAACCTAACTTGAAATAATCATAACTTTGTACTTGTAATGAATAAATATATGAAACTGATACACAATGTTCTTCAGTGTTTTTTATGCAATTCCTCCAGGTTTCACTACTTTCAACCTCTCAGAAAAGTAGTTATAGAAAAAGTGGCATACCTTGCTTAATTCTGAATTATTCTAGATAGAGACCTTGTAGAGCGTGACCCACACAGAATATTTGTTTAATAGATATGAAACCATTACATAGAATACTAAAGACTATACTCTAACCAACCAATTTGTTCTTACTGAAATTGGATATTTTATGAAGAAGTTATGACGTTTTTACCCGAAGCACCTTTTTTTGACTAGTTTCAGGACTATCCACAAACCCTATTTTCCATGGAGTGTAAATCCAAAAATACAACGACCCACAAGATGAATTTTTTAACACAGATACTTGGATATGTTTCCGCAATGGCATAGAAATTTCAAAGTCTGAATCATTCTAGAAAAAAAGTTATTTCGAAAATGGTGAGATGATCTGTAAAAAACATACCTTAGAAAGCATCATCAAAAGCATTTATCCTTCCTTGAATTCTGGCCTTCTTTTCTTCATCTTCCCTCAGAAACTCGGCTTAGATATCCTTTTTTTTACCTCAGACACCTATAGGTATTCAATATTATCAAGTGTGGTGTAAAGTGAGAGAGCCTTGCCCTTTATTTATACTCTCCAAGTAGCTTCCTTAAAAACATCTTCTAGGTCACTTTGCCCGTTTTCCTTATTTTAGGGTTAACCCACTTCTAATTTCTCCATTAAATTTATTATTTAATTTATTTATTTTGTATTCACTTTGAATTATAGTGCACACATCACTTCACTTTATTATTTACCTTTAAAATCTCTTGAACCAATTTGACTACTTTGACCTTTCGGGGCTTCTAGATGACATATGAGGGTCCTCCAACTTCGTAAGGCCATAACTCTCAAACCGTGAGGAGTTATGTGACGTTCCACATACCACAAGAAATGGAATGAAATGTACTATACATATATAATAGTATTACCTGAAAATATATCAAAACTGATACCATTATCCATCAAACTAACTTGGGTCCATTACCCAAATCTGGGTTCTCCAACTTCTCATGGCCATAACTCTCTAACCGTGAGGAGTTATGTGATGTTCCACATACCACCGGAAATGGAATGACAAGAAATATCCATATAGGATAGTTTAAATGATAAATTCACTAACCTTCATCTCATTATTCCACAAATAAGCATGGGTTCTCTAACCATACTTCTAGGATAACTCAATCCACAAAGCATCTTCCTGTGAGGGATTTCACCATAAGGGGACCACTTTGAAGTTGATCCATCTATCCTTATTATCAACCATGACAAGAAAATAATATGTCATCTTTACATCAAACAAACTTGGGTCCATTACCCAAACCTTTGTGCTACTGGAATTCGCTACCATACTTTCTCCAAGGGTTGACATCCGTCACTAAGGGTTGACATCAATATACAATATCACTCTCCAATAGCTGACATCAATGACAACCAACAGTACATACCAACTATCCATCAACCTAATACAACTGTCTGATAGACGAAGACATATTTTCAGTATAATTTCATCAAATAGTAAAAAAAATCGACAAAAGGCCTAACATGACCGACATATTAAGCATAAGTATTTTGTGCAAGGAGACAAAGTTTTGTTGTATGAAAATAAGTATCAGAAGCATCCTGGTAAGTTACAAATGCACTGGCTTGGACCATTTATTGTTGCAGATATATGTGAATCTAGAGCGTCGTAATTGTGCATCGGAATTGTGTTGCTCAATGGTATCCTTTATCCTAGTTAGGTGAATGGAGCATGCCTAAATCCCGATACAAGTTCTCAATAAGCATTGTTGTGAAACCCTCCTATGTTGGGAGTGGCTTGCCTAGGTAGGATTTCCATTTTCATTGCAATTTTCCTTTATGTTAATAATACAATGACACATCACTTTGATTACGTGTTTTCAAGTCTAGTTTTCCAATCCCATTCATCCACCCCGAATATTAACTTTGTGGTCGGGGAGATTGTCATCGCGTGAAGTCATAGATAATGTGAACAATATTTATTTTCCATGTCCTTATGTTGTCAAATGGGTTTTTATCACTGCATCTTCTCCCTTCGTAATCCATCTATGGTTGTTCAATCATTTTGTCTGACTTACTATTGCCTCATCCTCCCCACATGAAATTTAACTTTCTTTAGCTACCAGAATAAATTTGTTTTCTCTCTCACTGCTAACACAGAGATGCCACCACACAAGCCAAGGCCACATATAACAATGATGACTGGCCCAATTATGATACCAGGCCATATATTTCATCTCGGGGATGGATACACATACACTTCAACACATAAGTAGAGGATTTCCCAATGAATCATTGGAACAATTGGACCCATGTCTCTGTATCCTTCATACCATTATTTCCTCTGCGCAAGGCTAGGAAACATCTCCCATCGACACCTACCCATGTGAAATTTACAACTTCTAAATATTAGGTATGTTTGATGAATCCTATCAAATCCTTCTGTTGTTGTCCTCGATAATTCTTGTATTCCTTTATAAGGTAGGCACAATCCCAACAGAATTTCATCTTGCAATAGTTAGCCTTTCCATCTATGGGATATTGAGATGATTAAGCTCATAGATGATGACCCACCTAGTATAGATTCTTAGAAGGGAAGAATCCAACCAACCATCTTGGTTAAAAATGTGAGGAGTATGTGTTTACCATCTCATTATGGGAGGAATTCCCCCTTTCGACTCCAATAACTAAGAGGGGCGAGGGGCATTCAAGAAGTCTCCCTCAGGTGTGATTGTATCTAGTTGATAGCCGACACTTGCATGCTTTTACTATTGAAATCTTTTGGACTAAAGAAGTATAAGTTTAAGTAGGTGAAGATAAAAGATGAGGTGGCAAAGAGGAAACAAATGTTGGACTTCCTTCTAGTTATCCTTCCTCAAGAAACCCATGGCCGATTCTTAGTCTGGGGTAGGTTATCGAAGTCATAGTCGACTTCAGGGCTCCTTTATCTCTATTGTTCTAAAAGAATTTGTTAATCATTGGATGTGGAACATATATTCCATCGGATCTATTTTTGTGGGAAGAAACAATGACCGCGAATGGATCCAACTAACAAGGATGAATGGTAGTGTACGTAGTAGCACATTTATTAGGAGAAAATAATTATTGTATGTTAGTTAGTGGGAGGATAACCCTGATATTTATCTTTATGTCTAACAATTGGATTTTGATGTGGAAGTAACATGACCATGATGACTAGTGCGATAGTTTTATATGGAAGGGAACATGCAGTCTAAATTGTATTTGAGTTGGACCCTCCGTTTGAGGGAGGACAAAGAGAATAGATGAAAAATTGAATCAGGATGAGTTAAGTTTTGTGGTCAGAGCCTTTTGTACCCTTTTTTTTTGGAAAAGACTCGATTTTTTGGAAATAACACAATTTTGAGGCAGTTAGAATGTGTTGTAGAACAACAAAACGCACCAGCAGAGGATCCAAGCAGTGGAAAGTGATAAATCAGAGACCCAACAAGGAATGAAGTTGTCCGCCAGCTGGAAATAAAAACAGAAAGTGTTAGAACCTTCTAGAGGAAAATGTAGAGGGGTCTGATATCCCTTTAACTCAATAGCAGGAACAAAACCCACCTAAGAGGCCCAATTAGACTCGTAAGTTTTTGATGAGTGGTAAGGTTCTCCATATTCATGATCTGGCTGGGTTTATCGATGTGATTTAATTGTGATTGACATATATGTCTTTTATGTTAATCCTTCTCCTCAGGCTAGGAAGTTCTCTTTTTGGTTATTTTTCTAACATTATAACAAAAAGGAAGATAAGACTCTAGACTATATGACATAAGGAAGCTAACTATGTGTTTTGGGGGAAGGTTGGGTTTAGGATAAACTTTATTCCCTAGCATGCAAATAAATAATATCTAAATAACTTCAAACTAGCATTAATACCATTTTAATTAATGGACATTCAACGTCGTCTGAGATAACAGTTGCAGAAAATAAACATACATGTGACAAGAAGTTAGTGAAAGAAAAGTAATTTCCAATACTCTATTATCAATCACAGGTTAACACAATCAATTTCTAGTCACCAGTTAGAATAAAATAACTATTACAACGTCATAATTTAAATTTAAATACATGCACAACAACTCTTACTCCACAAAGCAACGAATATCGAATTCAAAGACAGAGATAATCCTCCTCGGTCTCAACCCATTAACGCCTTAGATGATAGAAGTGTCCTTGCTTCTACGGACAACTTCTTCATTAAAATAAAATTGCACAGAAATAGTTCTATTACAAAATTTCAAAAAAGTATTTCTCTCCAAAAACCATCGACCCTTGGTTCAAGGTCGATGCCTTTATTTATAAAAAAAATTAACTAATCTAAAAATAGCTACTGGAGTGGATTATTCTTCTCATACTCTAAGCACTTGAAGTAAATATCTTTGCATGTGTTTGCTTATGGAAACCTGTGTTGATTGATCAGAGCGGAGAAAAACTCTTTTATCTCTACCACTCGTTCCTTGTACTTGATTATATTGAGACTTAAGAATTATAGGAATTCAAGAGATTTGATAGGGTTATCCATGAACTTATTTACTTGACCTAAGGTCATTCTTGAAATCTGTAAAATCTCTTCTTCCCATGCCAAGTCTTTCTCCGTGTGTCGTTTGACTATGTCATACAAATCGATGAAATCTTCTCATGGATCAAACTCTGGTAGGTCAATACTCTTCATGTCTCAGTTGAATTTTTCCCAATGTTTCTCACATTCTATCCATATTTCATGTATATTTCGTTGAGGTTCTTGGACCATACTTACCCAGTATTCAACTACTTTCCTGATTCAGGAGATGCTGCTATCCATCAACATTCGGATGCCATGCTCCTCTTTGTCTCAAAATTTTTGCACTTCGCTTATGTAGTCGATCCGCTCCAAGTTCTGATGTGCCTTATCATACCATATATGTATGTATTTACAGGTTTCCATCCCCATTGAGGGTATCTTATTGAAAATCGTCTATGCAAGCGGTGAATAGATTCCTTTTTCTTGTGAATTGCACGTACATTTCTCAGAACTCACTTTTCAGGAGTACTACCAACTGTGTTGAATTTTGGTAATACTATGATTGATGGTGTAGATGGTAAATCTATTTATTCATGGAGGATGACTCCCTTTCATCCCTTCTTGTCCTATCCAAAGTAGAATCGGTTATAGCCATACCTGCTCCAATTAGCTCAATTATCTTGGAATTTTCCATGTCGAGCAACGTCTCCTCTGTGGTGACGAGAAGTGTGATATCAAGCGTGAGACTCCTTTTCTTGGTCGTTATTATCATCAAAGATTTCATTATTATATCATAATAGATTGTTTGTATATCAACGATTTCATTTGTTGGTTCAAGAATTTGTTGATCTCTCTAGGTCGGAGTGTTTTCTAGGATTCCTGCCATGTAGAAATTTTCTATGACCAGTTCTTGTAATTCATTAGCATGGGAGGTCTCTATATGCTCTAGTGACTTAGCCTCCTACTATTCCTCATCGACTTGTGGAGTCTTTGTCCTATATGGGGATATAGGAAAAGGATCATCCTTCGCTGGGGGGTCGATCGTTGAACTGTCGATTTATGGTTGTTGCGTTTCCTCTTCCTATTCACCAACACCCAAGTCATTTTTGGGGCTATCCTTATGAATATTTCTTCCCACTTGATTGGAAAATTCAGTGTCGAGAGTGCTTCCAAACTCATGGTCACCTTCCAGGGGATTGAGGATCACAACAACGGAAGCTGGAGCAGATGCTTCCCCTATTTCTTCTTCTTCTGTGATTTGTACTGGTGTCATGTGGGAGCCCTATGAATTTTCCTCATCGTCATATATGGAAATTAAGTCTATGAGGAAATTGGGAACACCTGTCCCACTTGATTCTCTAGTTATCCTTCATTGAGTTGTAGTGGTCACCAATTATCCCTCTTGTGGGAAAACATAGTTGGGGTTTTCTTGATCGACGGTTTCCTTTGGGGGAGTTTTCTCTAAGCCATTTAACTCTTCTCCATGATTGCGTGTGTCAATCTAGGTAATTCTCAAGGGTTCTATCAAAGGGTTAATTGGGGGATTTTCTTTCACCCTTTGTATGTCTTTTTGGCCTTCTTCATGTAACATCATCCCCCTCCTTCGTGCCTCTGCTACTTATACTTCTCTACTTTTGTCTCTTACCTTGATATATTCTTGAGTTGTTTTCTCTATTGTCTCAACTTGCTCATCCATGGACATCACTTGGAATTTAGTCATATTCGGGTTGGCCCTTCTTTGCACTACTTCCTCCCAGTCTTAGGCGCCTTTAGTGAATATTTCATCTTAAAAATTATCATGAGCATACATCCAATAGGAGGAGACATGCATCACGTGTTGGGGAAATAAGCCCTTGGGATCGTTCCTACGGAAGCGTACTATATGAAAGTGGTACTCAACTTGATTCATCGTCTCCTATTTCACATGTGCAATGTCTATGACCATGTAAAATCCTATGTGGAAACCATAGGGAATGGAAGCTCTCTTCTTGTCTTTGTCAAAGGAGGCATTGCAGGCTTGCAAGCTGGTCTGTTAGCAGATACCCCCCAATATGAGGCGATCTGAGACATGAACACAAAGAAGGTGGGGTGCATCGGTAGCTTTGAACACTCTAATATAGGTGCTAGCTTCTTCGAAGTATCAATGGCCAACTTTTTCTATCATCTTCTTTGCCACCACTGAAAGTCAAGGGAACTGTTTTCTAAAGATGATGAAGTATACCCTGGCTAGGAACTCATCGCATATTAAAGCATATGATCTCTTGTATCTATTTTCCCACAATATGTTGAAATAGACATGTACAGGAAATTCGACAATATGCCAGCTCAGATTCATACTTGCAAAAACGTTCCTTACGCAAATTACATCCAATAAGTAGGATACTATCTAGAAGGTAGAAACCTCTCCTTCCTTCAGTTGTTGGGCCTGTGAAAGATTTATACTGATCTTCTTGGAGATAATGGCTCCCCAATTGAAGTTTCTCCCCAAAATTGCCACGATGTATGCCAAGGGCATCCATGCCTCTGAAAATTTGTAGCAATCCCTTTCTCCATATAACCGAGAGATTAACGCTATCAGATACATGTATGGCTCTCGAAGATTTACTCTGTTGTACCATTCAATCCTCCTATTTTTTAATTTATTGTCTTCTTTCCACCACGAGGCCAAGAATCGGTTGATATCATGAATCTCGTAGAAATTGACCACGAAGTCTGTGTTTATCCTTTCCTTTGGGTCTCTAGGTTTGAATTACTTCTACACTTCCAACGGAAGGAAAAAACCGACACACTCATATTTCTCATTGTTTATGGTGCACTTCACCATGTTGGCATGGTCAATTATCTATCTGAAGGTCTCAATGCAAGTAAGGACTTGAATCTGGCTAGCCACCCTATGCAGATTTGACCTCTGATTGTTTGGAAACAACTCATCATCCAATATTCACACATCCTGATTAGTATGAGGTGTGAACTTAGGGTAGTCCTCCTAGCTAATTTGCTTGTACAGGTCACCCCAATTTAGACGTTGATGTTGCCTATGTGTCACCGAATGTCAGAGGCTGGGTAAAATGCTTCTTGATGGACGTGTGGATAAACAATTCCGTCTTTGAGGTGAAATCCATCTCTGTTGCAGCGCTCAACATAGATCCTTCCCTGAACTATGTTTCCTTTAGTTTGGGTGTCCTTGGTGAGTGCCTGGTTGTAGGATTTCTTGGAGGCATTTTCTACAAATAGACAGACTGAGATACCGATATCTACAAGTATTATAGACATAGCTGAAAATATAGAAATGATGATGACAATGCAGACCTCTTCCTTGCAAAAGATTAACCTCATTTAGAGTTAAATATCGATTGTAATCTCTTCGATGTGTTCTTTATATCCTTTGACTACTCCGAGGAATAAAATATTTGTGCACATAATGGTGCATTTGAATATGTATTTTTTATTTAAATGAATAACATACTTACCTTGTTGCATCAGTTCTTAAATTCAAGGCTGTAAATATGCCTTGCACAATCCATCACTAAATTCGAACCATGCTCAGGATTAAATGCAATGTAGACTGGCGGCGTAGGGGCATGTTACTTCGTAGTTCATCGGTGGATTCAGGATTCTATTATTTGGTCGATGCATGGGATAGTAACGAGGGCTATGAAAACCATTACTTTGCCTCTTAAATAACAAAATATGATCTTATCCCTGCTAAAAGTATCCCATCAAACTATCGAGCCTTCTTGTATTTTCAACACTGGTATGATCGACATCAGGGAAAAAAGGCAGGGTCTTGAAATGGAACCAAAGCATAGAGCGTCCAGGATCGTCGATGTAGAATGTTTAAGGTTCGATGAAAATCCTCATTGTATGATTTCCTATCAATCTGTCAATAACAAACAAGCGAATCGACGACAACGCTTTTCTTAAATGTTTTTCGTTGATACCTTTAGTCAAAAGCTCCAATGTTGACCCAAAACTACATGGAGTGTTGACGTGTAAATGATGAGTTGGAGATACGGACATGACTCAGGGAACATCAATATATGACGTAGGGAAAACATGTCGCATTGTACAAACTGCTTACATGCAAAGACACATGGTAGTTGATTTCTACCTTTCCATGGGAAGATTTTCTTCGGCATCAATCATTTCCTTTCGACATAAGTATGGTTTCCGCACCATATTATATCGACGTTGATGTCGTAATGATGATAGGTAGTCGGTGTTCGACAAAGTGCTTAAGTGAAAATTTATGTAGTTTCGTCTCTCAAATTTTCCCGACGTCGAAGATGTGTCGACGATCGACAATTGGTGATGGAAGTCTTTTCCATTTGCAATTTACCTCTTGAAACTTTCCGACAACGAGCATATTGGCAATGTTAAAAGACTATTTTATAGGCCAAATTTCATCGATTGACGATTGTTAACAGTTTTAAACCATGCACCTTTTGGGCCTATCGCACATTTTTACTTAGAAAAATTCAATCCGTCGAAACCAAACAAAATGGTCGATGATAAGGTTTAATGACATAAATGAAAAAATAAATTCATCCATGATACAAAATATGACTTAGAAAAATGAAAAGTGGTACCTAAAAAGAAAAAATATTTTGTAAATACTTTTGGGGTGTGTTGAGTGCTCAACAAATGGCGATTCTCTGGGAAAAAACATGATCTCTGCTCCTTCCTTCGGGCTTAGCTAGTGCAAAAGCTGATTGAGAAACCATCTGTATTTTCTTTCAATAGAACCTTTCCTATCAATGCATACACAACTTCCTAAGGTTCATGAATCCATATCCTCATATGGAGTTCATCCCTTTTTCCACCTTCATTCCTCTTTATCCTAACCCACACCCTTCTTTGACAAGAGCCAGGCATGGAATCCACTAGCTTGAGGCCATGTTTTAGTGATTATTATTCCCTTGCTACGGTATCTCTCCACTGCCAGTGAGCGTCCATATACACGACGAAGTCACCCCCACATCATAGGCCTTGGTCCGCTACCAATGAGCGTCCATATCCCTGACAAAGTTATCTGCATACCATCTCAGACTTTGCACTCCTTTAATATAGATAATTTTCTTCTGGCAGAAATGCCATGAGTGATTCAGAGAGGAGTACATCTATTATTGGTAAGGTGAAACTGTTAAGGTGAAGCCTTTCCTAGCTATGTTAGAGGTACATGTGATACTTTCCAACTAGCCATCATTTCCTTTGGGATTTACCAGACCACCAAGCAAATATTTCATCAGTTACCAAGGTAGTATGATTGCAAAGACAAGATGTAGATCTTCTTTAAATTTTTTTGTCTATTCAATATCTCTTATTTTTCATGCCAGTGCCAGTTAGAAGCAAAGTCTATTCTGCTATATTTACTAAATACAACCACTGCTTTACAAAACATAGCTTAATTAAAGAAAATAACAAGCAAAAGAAAGAAAATAAAAGGTATTTGCAATCAGTCTTCCCTAAACCCACACACTCAGTTTGATAAAAATTCTTGCTACAAAGAAAAAGAAACTAAAAAAAAACATTAAAATACACACACAGACACACACACACACACACACACACGCACACATATATTTATTTATTTTTTTGTTTGGGAGAAGTATTATTTTAGGGCATGGCCATTCACTGGGAGGGTCTCAGTGTCACCCCTCATATTTTTCAACCAGTATGTTCCTGCTTCGATCTTCTCAGCCACCTAAAAAGGTCTGAGCCATAGATTTGGAACTTTCAGTGTTTTCCTTTGGAATCATTTTCTTTATCCCACTTCAAGAATAGGTATCCTACTTCAAAACTTAAATCTTTGGACTTATGTTTTTCAAACCATCTTTTAACTACCTATTGATGAGCAGTGAACTTAACTTTATCCTTTTCCCTTTCTTCATCCAACATGAGAAGGGTATCAATCCTTTGTTGTATAACAGACGAGGGATGACCTCTTGAATCCTCAGCAAGCTGTAAATATGGAAGATACAATTCGTTTGGGAGAATGGATTCTTTCCTATATACCAGAAAGTACATAGAGTTTCATATGGCTTCTTTAGGTGTCACTCTATCAACCCACAGGTCATTATGAAGTAAAATATGCTAATTTATTTTATTCTCAAGTTCTATCTTTTTTAAAATTTGCACCATATTTTTATTAGTTGACTCTGCTACTCCATTCCCTTGCAGATAATAGTTTGCAGAATATCTTATTATGATCCCTTTATCGAGGGTGAATTTTTTCAATCATGTCGAAGAAAAATAGGAGGCATTGTAAAAAACGAGGATGGAAGGCATCCCAAACCTTGTTATTAGTTGTTGTTCTAAAAATTGGATCACTACCTTTTCATTAAATGCGTGAGAAGGATAACTTATGTCCACCTTGTGAAATAATCTGTTGCAGTCAGGATATACTTATGTTGTTTCGAAGAATTTGGAGTAATTTCTTCGATGAAATCTATTCCCCATTGCTTAAAAAGTCTATATATGGTCACTGACTGGAGTGGAATGGCTGGTCTCTTTTCCCTACTGGTGCTTATTTGACAAGATTTGTATTTCTTGACATATGCATGAGTGTTCTTGAACAAACTGGGCCAATAATAACTAGGCCTTAATATTTTGTGAGTCGTGGTTTCTCCTACAAAATTTCTTCCCATCGGGTCGTCATGGATATCTTTGAGTACCTTTTATGAATCATTATGTTCAAGACATATAAGGAGTACTCCATCATAGTTTACGCCGAAAAGAAAAAAATTTATGAGGCGATATTGAGCAGATTTTAACCTGAGGGATCTCCTTTTTCTAGGGTTTAGGTTTTCTAGACAAGTTCCATGATGCAGGATATAAGACAAGTTTCCATACCAATATTATTTCCCGATAGGTATGTATAAGTCTTCTTCGCACCATAATGATAGTTCATTTTCCCAGTTGAGGTCTTTCATGTTGATCAGACCTTGGGATCAATAGCCAACTTACACAATCCTTGTCCTTTGGCTATTTTGGCAGATTTTATGTCGAGATAAAATTCTTGAATGACTTCCATGCAACTTACCCTCCTTTCTCCCATATTCTATTGAGTGAACAAATATTGGACCGCTGGATGTGGTACTATGACCTTAGTGTGCTTCTTCAGGATATAGGATCTGAAATGTTTGACTGCTTTATATACTGTGTAAGCTTGTTTGTGTATGGAATGGTAGTTTAGTTCAGCTCCTTGGAGGTTGGTGCTCATAAATGACATTGTTGATTCATTGTTCTCATCATCCTTTTGGGTAAATACTGTAGCCAAGGACTAGTTAGAAGAAAAGGTATAAAGGAATTTTTTTTTGCTAAAGTCAGGGCTTCACAACACTCGTGCTTGGGAGATGTTAGTTTTGATGTTATTGAAAGATCCTCTCCCTTATTCATCCCATTTAAACTCTCCATATTTGTGAATCATTTTTTGTAAAGGTTTAACAGTTTCAACGAAGTCAGGAGTAAATTTTATCACAAAGTTGATTTTCCTGAAAAAAGATTGCATGGCCTTTTTATTGTGAGGCAAAGGGAGTTGAGTTATCGCTTTGATCCACTCAGGGTCGATGCTGATTCCTTCTTGAGATATGATGTGACCTGATAATTTTCATTCCTCCACACCAAATATGCTCTTCATAGGGTTCAAATATATTTCATACTTCCTACACCTTTCAAATATCTGAGTCAAATGTTGAATGTGGTGTTCCTTATTTTTTGAGTATATTGTTACATCATCTAAATAGACTACCACACATTTGTTCATCAATCCTTGAAAATATACATCCATTGCCCTATGAAAAGTTTCCCTTGTGCTGATCAACCCAAAAGGTATGAGTTTATAAGCAAAGGTCCCTCACATGGTTCAGAAGGTAGTTTTTAATTGATCATATTCTGAAACTAGGACCTCGTTATATCCCTAAAAATCGTCTAGGAGAGAAAACATTTCAAAGCCAGATATTGTCTGTAGGAGTTGTTCCATGGGTGGTACTAGGTAATTATATTTTTTTGATGCTATGTTAAGGTTTCTGATATCCACACACAAATGGATTTCCCCAGACTTATTTCTAACATGCACCATATTGGCTATCCATGCAGAATGTCTTACCTGGAATATAATATTAGCATCTAATAACTTCTTCAAATCTTGATACATCAGGGGTTCCAGAGATGGGTGGTACATCCTAAGCTTCTGTTGGAAGGGTTTTATTCCATATTTTAATGGGATCATATGTTGGATAATGCGAGTATCATACGTTTTCAATTCTTCGTAGGACCAAGCAAATACATCTTCATATAATTTAAATAGTTTAAGATAATCCTTCCCATATTCTTTGGATATTGCCTTACCTAGGTTGACATTATTGGGTTTCTCAGGGGTGCCTATGTTCATAGTTTCTTATATAGGGCATGATCTCCTTGTTTTTTCATTCTTTATCCCTCTAAATATTTCCCTTAGGTCGAAAAGGTTCTCAAGATTGTCCACTCCTTTTGGTATTGTGTGAAACTTTGGTTTGTTATCAGAGTGATCTGTTCCCCTATTCTGTTTGTGGAGATTCGATTATGTGAGTAGTTCTTTGAATATTTCATCATCAATGGCCAAATCCTTAAAATTCTCCTGGTTAGTCAGGAAATCTACAATCTTTTCATCCCCTTCAAAGAATTTCCAGTTAGAAATTTTTTTAGGCACCGATGGTTTGTAGAGAAGTTCTACTAAAACCTTGAGGCTTCATAGTCTTTTAAAGGAGATAATATTGAGGCTGTGGTCACTAAAGAATCAAGAAGATTATTTTTTGTCTTGGGAACAATGGTAATGTTGAAGGCCTCAAAATTTTCTATTAGCCTATGTACCTATTGTTGGTAGTTCCTCAAGTGAGGTGAAATGCAATGAATGGTATTCTTTACTTGTATAACGATAATTTACGAGTCTCCAAAAACTTTCAATTCTTTGGTGTTTAAGTCTATGGTCATCTTTAGTCCTTGGACTAGAGATTCATATTTAGTAGTGTTGTTAGTGCATTCAAATTCTAATTTGCAGGATAAGAAGTTTCATTTCCATTTTGGGTCAAAGAGGATACATCCTACTCCTGACCCCTCTTGTGATTTAGAACCATCAAAGTACAACGTCCAAATTTGTGAGAAAAAATTACTAACTTCTTCATGCCTATATATTTTCTCACTTTCATATTCATTGTCTGCTATTCCCGATAGAAAATCCTGACATAACATTTTTTCTTCTGCGGCTTCCAGTAGGTTCACTTGAAAGGTCATTTCAGAGTTTTGAGTGAGAGGCATGTCAGATAAGAGAGGGGTGAAATTTCTGAAATCAGAATTGCATGAGCATGAGTAGTTTCATAACATAGGGAAATTGATTGATGAGGGTTCGTTCAGAGTCTCTAAATCAATGACAGTATGTTTGAGATATCTTTCTCTTTCAATCGTAATAATGTTTATGTTCCTTTAATGGAAATGATAGGTGAGCCCAACTAGTACTAAAATATCCATTTAATTTCTCAGACGAGTATCGACTAAGTAGGATTCCATAATCCTTTGGGATATCTACAAAAATTATGTCAATTACTTGGAAAAATGTGGGGTGTGTAGAAATTTTGTTAATGACATCTTTCATTTCCCCAATGACCTTTACCTGATTCCTATCTAGTTGTATAACATTTTTATCACTTTTAAGTGGGGTTGCGTTCAATTTCTTGTAAATTGTCAATGGCATGACATTTGAAGATGCCCTTGAATCAACTAGGCAATTATGTAGATTCATGTTGAAAACTTCAAATGTCAAGAGGAAAGGAGGAACAAAAGGCCTTCCTTGTTTGTCTAAAGAGAAAGCATTCACACTTGGATTATTTGTTAAATCTGTGGGAGGTGGGACCTTTCTTTGATCAGTTCCTATCATAAGGGTATATATTGATTTTAAGGCCTCTAACAAAAAATACTTTTGTTGAGGGATCCTACACATGTCCATGATGTTGGAGAAATTTCTATTTCTGACACACTAGTTCAGTGGGAGTAACACTAGTTCAATGGGAGTTAACTGACTAGTTCTATTTTAGACTTTCTAATCTTATACCATCACTATTATGGATGCATTCCTAATTATAGGATTTCATTGCATATATGAGTGAAGATCACTCACTCATTGATTATATCATAATATGCATTGATTCTCATTCTTCATTGTGTATCTCTCTTCCTTTTATTGATAAGATTTGTTTGTGTATGCTTTAGGTAGATATCCTGTGCAGGGTTTCATGAAACACTGACATGGTATCAGAGCTGCGTTGCTTGGAGCAAGCTAGACAAGCCAAAGAATAAGGAAAATCGGAGTTTCGACGAGCTAAATCCATGTTTTTACCTTTCAACAGTGTTTTCTCCAAAAGTATTAATTTTTTGAGGAATTGATCTGCACAAGAAGTAAATCGACCCATTCGACAAGTGGGTTTTCAACCATTTAGTGAGATTCCTCAACGTTTTCTCAAAATGTAAGCCGCAAGATAGCCTCCTGAAACTGATACGAATCCTTGGTCGTACCTTTCTACATTGATTGCTCCCAAAATATTACGTTTTTGAGGAAACGACTCGCGTGAGAAGTAAATCGACCCATTCGGCAAGTGGGTTTTCAATCGTATGGAGATATTCATCACCATTTTCTCATAAATTAAGTCGGAATAGCGTCTCCTGAAACTGATACAATTTTTCACTTAAAGTGCCCTTTCTGCTGTGATTTCTTAATTTTTCACTTGCAGATTGAGAGTAAATTTTTAGGGGTTCTTAGAAACAGTGGGAGAGATGGAAAGGAAAACTATTATACAGTCAAACTTGGTGGTAATAATCACTCTATACAATTATTTTGATTGGAATCCCAATGCATAATTCTAACTCAGAAGGAAAGGAATGTATAATTTGACGATGGCGACATAAACATAACCTACATCAGCAATTGAGAAGATGAGATGGGCGAACCATAAGGATGAGGCCACATGACTAATTCTTGAGTTAATATCCACTGATTTATGGCTTCATGTTGTTGCATGAAAGACTCCAAACGAGATCTGGACCACCCTGGAAGGACTCTTTGGAAAGGAGGATGAGATGCGAGGTCATATTCTTGAGGTAGAGTTGAATACCTTAGACCCTAAAAGTTTTGATAATATACATGATTTCTTTACTAAATTTAAATCTTTGATTTTGATCTTGGGTGAATGTTGTATTGACAAGTCTACACAAGAGAAACAACTTATTCTAACAATTTTGGCCAAGCTAGTACCAGAATACATTGTATATGTCTCCAATTTCCATTCTGGCAGATGCCTTTTTGGAATAAATTGGAAAATGCCTACGTTGGATCAGTTCATTGAGTCTCTTACACAAGAGCAGACAAAACTCATATAGATGGGCCTCATGAAATATCCCAAAGCATATGCACTCACTATGCATGATGGAAAAGGGTCATCCAAACATAACAGGAAGGAGGGATATTCCAAACCCTTTAATGATTCTTCAAGTTCCAAAGACTCTTCAGATTCCAAGAAGAATAAGAAAGGAAGACAGTGCACTTACTGAAATAAACTGAATCATGAGGAATCCTCATGCATGAAGAAACAAATCGATCTTATGGCACAGACACTTCAACAGAACAACCTTAGAAACTTCATTGCAGAGGGAGTCAAGAAGTAGAAGGAAGAAGATCCTGCTCCCAAGAAAGGTAATCATAGATTATAGATTCATGGATTATAGATTCTGATGCATCCCATCATATGGCAGTGAAAGAGGAAGTTTTCTCTTCCTTGAGTCCATGATCAAGACCCCCTATTCTCATGGGGGGTGATAATCCAGTAGTAGTAGCAGGAGAAGGGAGAGTGAGACTTCATAATGGTAGTTTTGAGAATGTTTTACATGTTCCAAATCTTTCTATGAATCTACGGTTAGTTTATCAGATCACTTAGAAAGGTAAAAAGGTTGAATTTACATCAGATTCAGTTTCAATAATTGAGATGCATGACAATTCCATCATTGCAATTGGTGAGGTGGATCACAAGTCAAGGTTGTATAAATTCTCTAAGTTTTCTGACGATGACTCCTCTATTCTACTTACACATAAGGAGAGTACTTTGCATGCACCTCCAGTGCAACATGCATAAACTCTTGTGCTTTCATTAGTTTTAGACATCAAAGATGATTCCATACAATGAGATTTTGTAAATGGAAATAAGAAGGTAGTACATCCATATAAGAACCCAACGCTGAAGCTTCAGTAGATTCCCAGGAAGGCACAAACCACACTTCAGGAAGCAGGAAACCTTGCAGGGAATCCATTGGATTCGAGGAGGACTCGATCTCAGCATGAGGAGGACTCGATTTCAACATGAGGAGTATTCTCATGTATTTTCATATTCAGAACTTGTGATGCCCATGCATTGCTATATGGTTGAATATACTGATCCTCAGACCTACAATAAGGCTATGGGAAATCCATTATGGCAAGAATCCACGCAGGAGGAGCATGACTCTCTCCTACAGAATTAGACTTGGCATCTGGTTCCACTTCCACCAGAAATGAATATTTTCAGGTGCAGATGGGTCCACAGGATCAAGAGGTAAAAGGCTTGTCAGGTTGCCAAAGGAATCCATTATATCCATAAATATTTCTATATGTTCATGAAGAATTTTAGTGAGCATAAGTTATAGACTTTGCAGAATTATCTTGTTGTGAAGAACACAATTGCCTAGCAGCTGTTGTTTTCTTCTTTTGATACATTGTCTTTTGAGGGGGGTTTTTGTGCCCATGTGGTTTTCCCTCTTTCCTCGTTCTTATTTAGTGTTCATTAGCTTCATTATACATGAGTACCTAAAATGGCCTAGTAGTCAGGACTCATTTTTTACTCCATATTGATGTTCAGGGAGGGTGTTGGAGAAATTTATATTTTCGACACACTAATTCAGTGGGAGTAACACTAGTTTAGTGGGAGTTAACAGATTAGTTCTATTTTAGACTTTCTAATCTTAGACCATCACTATTATTCATGCATTCCTAATTATAGGATGTCATTTCCTATATGAGTGAAGATCACTCACTCATTGATTATATCATAATATATATTGATTCTCATTCTTCATTGTGTATCTCTCTTCCTTTTATTGATAAGGTTTGTTTGTGTATGCTTTAGATAGATTTCCTGCGTAGGCTTCCATGAAACACTGACACATGACAAACACATTAAATTTCATCTTCTTCAAGTCTTCTACCACATTGTAGTCTAGTTTAGGAGCTTCCTATGTGTGTATACTCGTGGGGTTTCTTTGGGGAGAAACTAGCAGTTTGGGGTGATCGATCATTGGTTTCCATCTAGATAAATGAGTAGTGGTGGGATTAATTTGGACCAGTTGACTCTTGCCTCACATTTTCACAACTATAATTTCATTGGGAGGTTCCTGCACTTCAATGCCGTTGTCGAAAAGAATCGGGTGATTTGAATCCCATAACATCATGGTTCTCTCTTCCTGGGGCTCTTGACTTTCCTGATCGATGATGTTTATTATAGAGCTACTGGGTTGTTCGGTTGGAGATAATTCATATAGAAATCGATTAGCCCTTAAATTCATAACATGCAACCATTGGGGGCAGTCCCTTTCTGAATGATTGTCTTGGTGATATGTGCAGAAAGAGTCAGATGCTACAGTCCTTAAATTGATGCTTAGATTAGCTGGAGGAGGTTCTTTAGCCTTGAAAGGTATATTTCTCTTAAAAAATGGTTTATAAGGTCTGTGAATTTTTTTTCCCTCGCCACCACTCCTTTTGATATCTACGATATTGTTTGAGAGGTTTTTGATCATCCGCTATAGATTTTCTAGATCTCCTCCTTCTTTATCAGGACCTGGTTCTATTGATTTTCCCGAAGGTCTCATTAAAAACAATCCTCTCTTAGGTATAGGTTGGGTTTCCTTCCTAATTAGTGAGATCAGACCTTCTTTGCATCCTTTCATTTGAAATTCAATGGTTTTAGGCTCTTCCAATTTTTTGGCTAGGGTATGTTTGGCAACCGTTTTTACGAACATGGAAATAGAATTTGGGAGAGCATTAGCATATACTTCAATTTGCAACTCCTGGGTAGGTTTAGCTTCGGGTTGAAATTTGTTCAAGATAGTGGTAAATCTTTGGTTGAAATCTTTAACCTTTTCTTTTTTACTCATAGTGGTGGCAAAGGGTTCAACCATTAAAGCTTCAGTGGTAGTTTCTTCCACAAATTTGTCTAAGAAATCCTTTTGAAACTTTTCCCAGCTATTTATGGAACCAAATGGTAGGTTAAAATACCAACTTGAGGCTGAATTCTCAAAGGTATAAGGAAAAATACTACACACTAAATATTCATGTTGCACGTTCATCAATCTCATAGCCAATATGAACTTCTTGATATGGTCCTCAGGCAATCTGGAGGTTTCAGGGTCAAATTTAGGAAGTAGTTTTTCTGGATGTCGGGGTAGGTTATGCACGTATCCTAGGATTTCAGGAGAATCTCTGGCCATGCATGGATTATTATATTCAGTTCGATTTCCCCTCTCTTCATTGTTATCGTCATTATCCTCCATGTCTTCCAATTCAGTTAGACCCTTCTGTTGATGATTAAAATCGCAACGAGGATTTTTCCAGCAAAGTATTGCTAAACCATATTATTATAAGCTAACAAGATATATAATACTAGTAGGTGGGACCCCCTTGTATACTGGGAGATCAGATCTAGTTCTTATTTCATTTTTATGATGTTGTTCGACATTTCTTACATGGTTCTACATGATTGATGAGATATTGGTTTTATTGGCAATGGATAAGGCCTATTATATGTTGGTTCTTATTGCGACAAATGAATGATGGATAAGGCATGTTATGTGTTGTTTCCATTTATCTAGCCTCTAATTTCATGTTATTATGGCCTATGTTATCCATTGTTACCCTTTCTATCTATTCCTGGATTCATTGTTGTGACACCTGCATAAGAGATATGTTAGTAACAATACATAAGAGCAGTGGAGAAGAGACAAAAGCAATATAAACAAAATGAAAAAAGCAGGGATTAAACTATGCCACTGTGCTATACTACATGCATTGAAATTAAAATGATCATTGTTAATCCTAGCTAACAAGTTAATAGCTATGTGACTTATTGAGTTTTATGAAAACATGTTTGATATTCATTATGGTTGGAAATGGTTAAATGTGATGTGGGTGGCACATTTGACAAAGTGATGGATGTTAAGTTTGATTCATAGATTAATTAAGCAAATTTATGGAAGGTTGGATGGAGTGTACTANCGACGTGAATTTATTGAATGTCACTTATACTCCTTCCACTGGCCGCCACCCTGGCTTGACGATTGTTGAACTGTGTTTTGTTGTGGTTAAGCTCTGATTTTCAAGTAGAGGAAGAACCGCTCGGCCAAGCTCATGTTTTTAAGGATTTATTGGTTATAGGTATGTCTTTTCTCCATCCATGAACCCTCCCTGGTTATGAAATAGATATTGGCTCGGTGATGTATGGGTCTGTTCTTTTCTTAGAACTGGAAATTGTGTAAATTTGTGATATTTTATGGAATAGATTGTTTGTGTGGTTTTCATGGCAAATGAAATGATGGTTGAAGTCAGCATTTTTCATTGATCATTCTGAGTGTTAGAATCCGTAAAGGCTCTATGTCATTATTATTGGGTTAGTTGGAGGGTTTCATACCCAGTCTTCTACTATTATTAGGTTGTTGGCTTTGGAACACCTTGTGTCACTACGCATTGTTTTACTTGGGTATGGGTTCGTTCATGTTACTAATTTTTGCGCAGTAGGTTATGATGGATGTTATGCCAAAGGGATTGCTAAGGGTGATTGTTATTTCTCGGCTCTATCCTATATCAACATTCTTCAGTAGATTGGGAAAACCACGAGGGTTATACCATGCGTGTTCTAAGTATTGTTATAGGACCAAAATAAAGCCTTGTTCCTTTGTTCATAGTCTCTCCTATCATGAGAATTGTCACCCTGTCTGTGAAGTTATTGGTGGTATACCTTGTGTGTGCACCGTTGGTATCGGAGGTTCTCACTCGATGCCTGGGGGGGTGACTCTAGTCTCCCTTTGTTGGTCCATAGAGAAAACCCTTAACTTCTCAAGCCCAATTTTTGTTGGTATGTTGTTGATTGTTAAGAGTTGGTGGTACATTGTAGACAATGGTCTATCGTTGGCTCATTTCTATTGATTTTGTTGACAATGGTTTTGGTTGTTGGTTTTTTCACTACAATTGGTTTTTATAACAATCAAATTGATAAGCTCATCATGGTTAATTGGTTGATTGGAGAAATGATATTCCACAGTCGATGTCTTTCACATTGCGTGATCCGGATTATTTCCAGCATGAAATGAGAGCGGAGATATAATAAAGAAATGCACAGAGATATCGCGTATATCCAATAATATAACATAAATATATCAGAGATGCAACCATAAACACAGAGATACAATAATACACGATTTCTATTAATGAAAGAAATGTACAAAGACTGTAAAAATACAGAGTGAAAGACTCGCTAGAATGGTGGCATCTTATCTTTGAGAAGAGATGTGACGGCTACTCGCATTCACAAGAAGATGGTTACAATGAGGCTCTGGAGGCATTTTTAAAATAATCGGGAATGCCAAAAGTCCTAGACATCCAAAAAACCTAACCCTAGGAGATGAAGCGCCAAAAGTCATGTGGGCCCCGTTTGGGTAAGTTGGTGCATCAACTTCCCGGGGTCGTAACTTTTGCATACGATCTCCGTTTT
>ML809257.1:141252-174265 GCA_009831015.1 Picea engelmannii | reverse complement strand
TTTTTGATAGAGGGAACCATTATGTCCGGGCGGGTATGTTATTGATTGTTATGAGTTGGTGGTACATCGTCGATAATGTTGTATCGTTGGATCATCTCTGTTGATTATGTTGATAGTGGTTTTGGTTATTGGTTTTTTCACTACAATTGGTTGAGATAGCAGTCAAATTGATAATCTTAGCATGGTTAATTGGTTGATTGGAGAAATGAGATTGCATAGTTGTTGTATTTCACATTGTGATTATTGTATTGTTAACCGAGCATTAGTTTCAATTGATTAAGTCACTGCAAATTCTTCGTGTGTAATGCGTGGGTATGTGTGGCCTTCCTACAACATGTTAGGTTGTGTTGATGATTGTTGTGACTGTGGGTTTTAAATTGCCAATGGGATTATTGCAATCGTGGTAGTTATGGCATAGTTATCCATTGTATATGTTATGGATATTATTGATTGTGCCATCAAAGATGGTCACGGGTTTTTAAACGATATGGTTTTGTTGCAAATTTGAGCAAATTATGATATGAGATCAGGTTTATTGTTGCTACCTCATTACATTGATTGATAGCCCAACATTGTGGATGTTTAGATTCATAGTAGTTGGACCTATACAGTCACAAAAATACTCCGTGTTTTGTTGAATGGTCTGTGTATTCCAATCATAGTATGAGTTGAAATGGTGATTGTTGTCTGTATTTAAATGGTAAGTCAATATATTTATTGATGGTTGTATTTGGCTATTCGTTATATGCGTTGATGGATATCATGCATCATAATAGAGGTAGACACAAGTTATGTGATAGTATAACCTCATTACAATTTAATTATTAAATGAATTAAAGGACATAATCGGGCATGACTTCTGGTCCGTGTTTGATGATTGAAATAATTCGTGAGCAGTGGTTGATGAGTTGATGTTGAACAGAGTGGAAATGAGTGACTGTGTATTCATTTGGGAATTGTTATAAAATATTAAATGGACAATGAGAAGATTACAAATATTACATGTTACATTAAAATATTAAATATTACATATTAAGATTAAAATATTAAATATTACATGTTGTCTGGTTTGGTGACACTGTGTTAAAAATCAGATTACAAACAGTGAGCAAGTCAATGAACATAATTAATTGAATTATACACATTAGTTTTCATTTGATCACAGTGATTATTTGGTTGGTGTTATTCCTTTTACAGAATGGTTTTATGGATCACTTAATTAATTTTATGAACAATATCCGCTCTCTTTCCCTACCATTATTTCACTTTTCGCTAATTACAACCCGATCACCTTCCTGCATTCATTTTTCACTCCTTGTTCTAAAATTTAATTACAGTCAAGAATAATTTTGTATTGAAGTAGTTTGAAATCACAGTTTCTTGGTTGGATCAGAGTGATATTTCCTTTGGTTTGCATTACATTTGATTTTATTTTCTTTGAGCAGTAACCATGTTTCTTTTCCCCCTCATTTTATCATGTTTCTCTCAATACAAACCCCTCGCATATCATAGGACAATTTCTTCACCCCCTGCTCATTCATAATAGTTAAACAATTTATATGGATTGGATTGCATGAGTTTGATATGTTGTTGAGCCAAATTCGATTTCATATTTTTAAGGAGTTGTCATGTATGGTTGTAAATGAACTATTTGCTAATCAATCATGCATACAGGAATAAGTTTTTTTAGCCAAGGTAGCCATGCCAGAGAAAACTGAGGGAGAGGTAATTGGAACAGAGGCCCAAGAAGGCCAATATTCTCCATACACTTTGATGTTGACTTGCAAGAGTTAGGCGAGTTGTTTCAGGATGGATATTTCAATTGGATTTGGCAAGGAGTGGTCCAACATAGGCCTGAAAATCTTCCCTTCCAAGCACCACAAGACCCTGGTATTCCTGTGGCCCCTCATGTCTCATTGCCACCCGATGTTCCCAAAAATGATGGATGGGAAGAGATTGTCCACTCGACAGTCTCCCAACATTGTGGCTGGCCCAATTTATCCTTACCTGATCCCCCTCCTAACAATTAGATTGTCCAATCAGCCCCTACCCACTCACTAGTGCAATCCTCCCATGCTAGAAAAATATTGAAAACCAAGGCCCACCATGGCCCTGACAAAGGAAAAGCCACTGCTGCCCCTTCCTCACCCTCCAATGGCTCTGATAAATCTGTGTCTTTCTGGATGCATTTGAAGGATGATTGTTCTCATGTGATCAACGAGATTAGGCCTAAAGGCTTAGTGAAACCAAAGTCAAATTCAAAGAAATCAAAGGGTAACAACAACAATCAAGGAAGGATTACATATCATAGTGGAAAATATGGTTTTTGAGTTTTATTTTAATTATTGTTGATGATAGTTGACTTCAGAAGTGTTTTTTGGATAACATGTTTTCTTTCAATATATGAGTTACATATTTTTGAAAATAATTTCAAATATCAATAAGATAAATTGTCAAATATGAATGTGACGATGGGAGTCACAAGGGGTCCCACCTACTAGTTATTATTTATTTATAACCCTTATTATGATTTATGACTTTTCCCCCTAACTAAAAAGTTGGTTGAGTTTTTAGTTAACTTAACTAATGAGGTAGTTCAAATACTTCAACCAATTCTAATTTCTTAAAAACAAAAGGAAAGGGAGGAACAAGAGGAATACAAAAGGAAAAGCATGCTAATGTTTGCTCTTTGAATTTATGTTGAGATAGTTCAGTTTTCATTCATTCCTTAATTTATCACAAGCCTAATTATTTTTTATGATAGCAGTGTCTTATTGTAGACAACAAGATTCAAGGTTGAATTACATCATTCAGTCACTTGTTTTCCAGAGGTGTTGATCTATCTTTGATAGTTTGTGTAGGCTTGTATGTTTGTGAATTAGTTTTCATGACTGACAAAGGTTATTGCGCAGAGTTGAGTGGGCAACAATCTGTGGCAAGCTGATCCATCTTTTAGATTTCATTTTATTTTATTTTATGTCAGAGGTCCTTTTGTATGTTCCATCGGGGATGTCTAAGTTTGACTTTGGTCCAAAACGTCTTTACAAAATTTTGTAAAGAGAATGAATATTTGGTGAATTGGAATGAAATAAAGGATTTCTTTATGTCTCATCTGTCTTGATTATCATCTTGGTGTCTTTTCTTCTCTCTCTACATTTATTTCAACAACTATTATATTTAGAAAATCATATAAATAATGAAATTTCCAGCAAGATTTTATTTATAAAAGGACTAGCCTAAGCACTTGTAGTTAATACTTGTGAGTTTGGATATTAATTTTGATGGCTATAAACATAGGGTGAAATTCCCGTCTATTTTTATTTAGCCAAGAAGAATATAAAAATGCTTGAGTAAGATCATCATATCTTTTCCTCAACACCTTCCTCGTCAGATTGAAAATCGTCAAGTTCATAGTAGTTACTAGTTGGTGTTTCGGGTATCATATTAAGGGTTTGTTCTATATCAGTAAAGGAAACATATATCCAGTCTTCTACCGTGTGAACAAAAACCTAGTCAGGGGTGTCAACAACTTGTCTTCTTACTTGTTTTCTATGAGGAAGTAAAGGAGATAAGGGTAGTGCTCTGATTTGTCGGGTGTAAGCACTTTCGATCATTCTGAACTTATTTAACTCCTCGTGGGGAAGAGCATAAGGTATTTTAGGGTACAAATGTTCTTCTTGTTCATGTTGAGGTGAGTTACTCGAATCATGAGTACTCTCTCGAATCATGAGTACTCTCTGTGTGTGTGATGTCTTGAGAGTGACTAGCCATGCATGTGGGCTAGTTTAAATCTATAGGCTATGCATAATATATTATCCAAAATATCATTAGCCATGCATTCGTTCAAGACCTCCTTATAGAACCAATTCTCTTGAGGGGTTCAAGATCCCTTTAAATCAACAGAAGGAAGCAAACCTGCCTAAGAGGCCAAATTAGACTCGTAAGATTTTTATGAGTGGTAAGGTTCTTCAAATTCGTGATCTGGCTGGGTTTATCGATGAGATTTAATTGTGATTGGCATAAATTTCTTTTTCGTTAAGCCTTCTCCTCAGTCTAGGAAGTTCTCTTTTTGGTTCCTTTTCTAATTTTATAACAAAAAGGAATATAAGACTCTAGACTAGATGACAGAGAGAAGCTAACTATGTGTTTTTGGGGAAGATTGGGTTTAGGATAACCTTTATGTCCTATCATACAAACAAATAATATCTAAATAACTTCAAACTAGAATTAATACCATTTTAATTAATGGACATTCAACATCATCTGAGATAACAATTGTAGAAAATAAGCATACATGCGACAAGAAGTTAGTGCAAGAAAACAAATTTCCAATATTCTATTATCAATAAAAGGTTATCACAATCAATTTCTAGTCACTAATTAGAATAAAAGAAATGTTATAACATTATAATATAACTTTAAATACATGCACAACACATCTTACTGCATAAAGAAGAAAATATCGAATCCAAAGACAGAGATAATCCTTCTTGGTCTCAACACATTCATGCCTTAGATGATAGAAGTGTCTTTTGTTCTAAACATAACTTCTTAATTAAAGTCAAATTGCACATAAATAGTTCTATTAAAAAATTTCAAAAAATTCTTTCTCTCCAAAAACCATCGATCCTTGCTTCAAGATCGATGCATTTATTTACAACAAAAATTAACTAGTCTTAAACTAGCTACTACAATGTAATTAAACTGGGAAGATGACACGTGGAAGATTTCATCTATTCATTCTCTTCTTCTTCTCTAATGGATCCACTGGAGTGGATTGTTCTTCTTGGACTCTGACCACTTGATGAAAATATCTTCGCATGTGTTTGCATATGGAAACATATGCTAATCCATCGGAGCAGAGAAAACCTCTTTTATCTCTACTTCCAATTCCTTGTAGTACATTATATTGACACTTACGCATTGTAAGACTGCGAGATCTTTGATCGGATGTTCCATGAACTTCCTTACTTGACCTATGGTCATGATTGAAATCTGCAAAATCTCTGCTTCCCATGCCGAGTCTTTCTCTCTGTGTCGTTTGACTATGTCATGCAAATCGACGAAATATTCTGGTGGACAAAACTCTGGTAGGTCAATTGTCTTCATCTCCCAGTTGATTTTCTCCCATATTTTCTCACATTCTCTCCATATTTCATGTATTTTTCGTTGAGTTTCTTGGACCATACTTACCCAGTATTCAGTTTATTTCCTGATTCGGGAGATGCTTTTATTCATCATGATTCAGATGCCATGCTCCTCTTTGTCTCGGCCTTTTTTCACTTCGCTTATGTAATCGATCCGTTCCAAGGCCTATTGTGCCTTCTCATACCATATTTGTATGTATTTACAGGTTTCCAACCCCATGAGGGTATCTTCTTGAAAATTGGTTATGCAAGCGGTGAAGAGATTTCTTTCGCTTGTGAATTGCACATATGTTTCTCGGAACTCACTCTTCAGGAGTACTACCACCTGTGTTGAAATCTAGTAATACTCCACTTGATGGTGTAGATGGTACAACTCTTTCTTCATGGAGGCTACCTCCCTTTCATCCCTTCTTTCCCTATTCAAAGTAGCATTTGTTATATCCATACCTGCTCCAATTAGCTCAGTTATCTTGGCATTTTCTGTGTCGAGCAACGTCTCCTCTGTGGTCATGAGAAGTGTGCTATCGAGTGTGAGCCTCATTTTCTTGGTTGTTATTCTCATCACAACTTTCCTTTTTCTATCTGTTAGTACCATGATTTTCATAGCTAGAGTTAGAGGTTTGTCCAAAGTTTTCAAGGTCATGACGTGAACTTGAGAAAATCAAGGAATTCCTATATGAGTCATAGGTTAGGGTGAATATCATTTCAAAATGTATTATGGTTCATCATCACCTTTCATGAGGTTATATAAGTAACAATAATGACACTCTGTGTCATTGGTATCATTGTAAACTTGAAAAGGATACTCATTGTGCAAGTTTGTTGCACAAAGGATTTTTCTTCTTTCATTTGTTGTGTGTCGCACAGAGGAATTCATCGCACAGAGGATGTTGTCGCACAGAGCATGCTGTCGTGAAGAAGATGTTGTCACGCAGAGCAGGTTTTCATGTATAGGATGTTATCGTGCAGAGGATGTTGTCTCTCAGAGGATGTTGACGTAGATAGGATGTTGTCGCATAGAGGATGATGCGAAGAGGATGTTGTCGCGCATAGGATGTTGTTTCACAGAGGATGTTGTCGTACATAGTATGTTTTTGTGCATAGGATGTTGTTACACATAGGATGTTGTCTCACATAGAGTGTTGTCACACAAATGATTTTCCTGTGCACAGACTACAAGACGCGTTGTGTAAATGATTGGTTTAGTGGCCAACTTCAAGATCACTTTCTGACCAACTAGATAGTAATTTTGAAAATCCCAAATACATTTCTGTCTATCCCAAACCAGATAATAAAAACCTCTCTCATATTTGAAAAAGGTTTTATGGATTGGGATATTCGAAGGAATATTTGAGCCCTATTTTCCAGTTTTCATGATTTCATGTTTGAGACATGTTTTTGCGACACGTATTTCGGCCAACTGGAGATGAATTTAAAGAAACCGAGAGATGTTTTTATTTATAACGATCTTACCTACAAAAAAATATTTTTATATTTTACACAACTGTTACAGTTTGAGAATTACAAGTGGCATTTTGAAGCCTATTTTTCAGAATTTCGCCTCCTGAAAAGCAGGAAATCAGTTAAAAGGTGTCATTTTTTGTTTGTAACTGTTTCTATTTTGGGAAAGCGGTTGGAGTTCTAAACGGTCATCTGGAAAGGACCTATAGTGATATATATTTCATGGTACAAGATTAGAGAAGGGTTAGACCCTTGGGGGATTGGACTGTGCATTGTTTTCATGAATATCTTTATGAGCTAAATGTAGAAGTAGCGTGCCTTCATGAAGTAGAGATTCATTACGGTGTTGTTTTAAGTATGTATTTTATTTGTAATGCTCATATCCATAATTGTTTGTTCTTTCCAGTATTTAGATGAGATTAAATGTTTGGAATTCATCCATCTTCGATGCTCCATTGATACGGTAAATACTTGTTATGTGTTTAAAGATTGTGGGTTCAGAATTTATCCATAATTGATGCTTTTCTCATAGTAATCTATCTTTCTATATTTCATCTAAAGTTACATTGAGAACTCATCCTTTGATAGATTCTCTCAGTGTGATGGGATACCCCTTTCTCTTTTCTTCTTCCATCCAAAATATTACATGTTGTTGAAGAATAAACACTTATTTTTCCTTTGTTCTTTGTGAGTACACCATCAGTCATTATCTCAATATTTTAATTTCAGAACTTGACTCCATTTCCCAATGGTACCTTTTCCTTGTTTGTCCTACCAACCTTTTTAAAACAAAAACAAACCTGTCCTATCACATAATCTGACCTTTGTTCCTTTATTGATGAAACCCTTGAGTTATTACCTGTCATTAGACATCTGAGAGAGACCTTTATGGTTGTATAGGTCATAATACAATCTAAAGTTGGTTGAAACAGTCACATTGGGGTTTTCTTTAATACAACCCAAAGAAATTTCCGAGTGCTAACATTTTAGCACCGTTGTCGGGGACGATTGCTATTATTTTCCTCGGGAAGAATGACATTGTTTTAGTTCTAAAGTCTAAGATTAGCAGACACTTAGGCACATATTGGCTGTATTTCTTCTCTAGTGACTCCACACATCAGAAAATTAGTTTTAAGGTGATTCCACTGGCATAAGAATCTAGAGCTAACGTTTTCATGGAGATTTCAGTTTTGGAAGAGATCGAGGTATGAAGAGTTTCTTGTCTTCAAAATGGAAATATTGGCTTTCGATCTTGGTACTTCATCAAACAAAACAACAAGGTTGGTGGAAGACCTTGTTTCTCTTCAAAATTTTAGAAATTGGATTCATATGTCTCCTAAGCATTATTGGTGTGGAGATATTCGTTCCTCATTATTATCTTATTTGGATTCCTGTCATATATTTAGTCAAGGAGATAAGTTAGAATGTTTATATAAGATTATTATGGAACTTGAGATAGAACAAGAAACACAAAGGATATCCCAAGATTCATCTCCTTTTGAAGAATTTTCTAGCCAACAACAAGAACAATATGAATTAAAGATAGATGAAGCACTATTAACTCATTAAGAACAATATAAAAGAGATTATGAGGATGAAATGCCTCAGTGTTACAAGCATTATGATCTCAGGACTAAGGTTATTAGTCCAAAGTTCATCCTACCAATAGAAAATGAATCTTCATTCAATAAACAATCCTCATGTTGAAATAAAGATGTTGTTCAAAAACGTTTTTATGACATAGACAATGTGAACAGTTAGAAAGAACCATTTAAAGATGATCTCATTGTTGGTCATAAAGAAGTGATAGTTGTTTCTTCTCTCAAGGATCCTTTTGCAGCTCTGCTAAAATATTCAATCGAAATGAGCTATGTAATGATTGAACATGAGGACAGTTTCAAATGGTGGAATGACTTGTGATATTTTAGTTTTGAATTTATGACTGGAGGAGCTGAAAGCAAGCTGCAGTCAAGAAACCATTTGCTTGATTGACTTCATGGGAAATATGAGATTACTTTATTTGGCATTTGTTCTTAGTAAAGTAGGGTAGGTAGGAGTATGAATAAGATTGGTTCTATGAGCACTTCTTTCAACAATATATAGTTTTCATTTTCAACTTAGTTTCCAGATTTCAGTTTGGAGCATATACAATTTTGGGTTTTCAGCGGATACAGGTAACACATCATAGTAGAGTTTTCAATGATTCAGGAAAAACCTAATGGATAAGGCACCTGGTCTACTGTTATTTGATAACTCACAAGGAGGATAACATCCCCATTGGAGCCAACCGTTATCACTGTGATTTTCATAGCTATAATTAGAGGTTTGTCCAAAGTTTTCAAATTCATGACGTGATCTTGGGAAAACCAAGGAATTCCTAGATGAGTCATAGGTTAGGGTGAATATCATGTCAAAAGGTATTATGGTTCATCATCACCTTTCACGAGGTTAGAAAATGAACAGTAATGACACTCCATGTCATTGGTATCATTGAAAACTTCAAACGCATACTCATTGTGCAAGTTTGTTGTGCAAAGGATTTTGTTGCTTTCATTTGTTGCATAAAGTGAAAAGGATTTTGTCATGTAGAGGATTTCATCACGCAGAGGATTTCATCACGTAGAGGATGTTGTCCTGTAGAAGATGTTGTCGTGTAGAGTATGTTGTCGCGAATAACATGTTGTTGCGTAGAGGATGTTGTCTCACAGAGGATGTTTTCACGCGGAGGATGTTGTTGTACAGAGGATGTTGTTGCGCATAGGATGTTTTCACACATAGGATGTTGTCATGTAAAGGAAGTTGTCGCGCATAGGATATTTTCGCGCAGAGGATGTTGGCACGCATAGGATGTTGTCACGTAGAGGATGTTGTCATGCATAGGATTTTTTTGTGCATAGGATGTTGTCGCGCAGAGGATGTTTTCATGCAAAGGATTTTCTTGTTCACATGCTATAGGGCGTGTTGCATAAATGACTATTTTAGTGGTCAAATTCAAGATCAATTTCTGACCAACAGGAGAGGAATTTTGAAAATCCCCAAGAGGTTTTTGTCTAGAACAAACCAAATAATAAAAACCTCTCTCATATTTGTAAAGTGTGTTACATATTTGGATATTTGAAGGAATATTTGATCTTTATGTTTCAGTTTTCATGATTTCATGTTTGAGACATGTTTTTGCGACATGTATTTCAGCCAGCTGGAGATGAATTTCAAGAAACTAAAAGATTTTTTTCTTTATAATGAGATTACCTACACAAATGGTTCTAGGATTTTACATAAATGTTACATTTTGAGAATTACAAGTGGCGTGTTGAAGCTTATTTTTCATAATTCTGCCTCCTAAAAAGCGGGAAATTAGTTAAAACCTGTCATTTTCTATTTGTAATTGTTTCTATTTTGGGAAATTGGTTGGAGTTTGAAATCGTGAGATGGAAAGGACCTATAGTGCTATATATTGCATGGTACAATAGTAGATAAGGGTTGGAACCTTGGGGGATTGGACTGTGTATATTTTTCCTGAATACCTTTATGAGCTAAATGAAAACGTATCGTGCTTTCATGAAGTAGAGATTCATTATGGTGTTGTTTTAAGTATGTCTTTTATTTTTAATTCTCATCTCCATAATTGTTTGTTCTTTCCAGTATTTAGTTGAGAGTAAAGTTTTGGAATTCATCCATATTTGATGCTCCAGTCATAAAATAAATACTTGTTATGTGTTTAAATATCGTGGGTTCAGAATTCATCCATGCTTGATGCTCTGCTCATATTAATCTATCTTTTTGTATTTCATATAAAGTTACATTGAGAACTCGTCCTTTGATAGATGCTATCAGTGTGATGGGATGCCCCTTTATCTTTTCTTCTTCCATCCAAAATATTGCCTGTTGCTGAAGAATAAACACTTACTTTGCCTTTGTTCTCTGTGAGTACATCACCAATCATTAGCTCAATATTTTAATTTCAGAACTTGACTCCATTGCCCAATGGTACCTTTTACTTGTTTGTCCTACCAACCCTTTTAAAACAACAACAAACTCGTCCTATCATAGAATCTGATCTTTGTGCCTTTATTAATGAAACCATTGAGTTGATACCAGTCATTAGACATCTAAGAGAGCCCTCTCTGGTTGTATAGGCCAGAATACAATCTAAAGTTGGTTGAAATAGTTACCTTGGGGTTTTCTTTGATACATCCCAAAGAAATTTCTAAGTGCTAACACTATCATAAGCGATCTTTTGTATATCGACTATTTCATCTACTGGTTTAGGAATTTGTTGATCTCCCCAGGTTAGATTGTTTCCTAGGCTTCGTACCGTGTATAAATGTTCTATGACCATTTCTTGTAATTCCTTAGCAGGGGAGGTCTCTGCATTCTCTGGTGACTTAGCCTCCTTTTGGTCCTCGTCGACTGGTGGAGTCTTTGTCTTAGCTGGGGAGATAGAAAATGATCATCCTTATCTGGGGGGTCGATCGTTGAACTATCGATTTATGGTTGTTTCGTTTCCTCTTCCTATTCACCAACACCTAAGTCATTTTTAGGGTTATCCTTATGAAGTTGTGTTCCCACTTGATTGGAAAATTCAATGTCCAAAGTGCTTCCAGCCTCATGGTCTCCTTCTAGGTTATTTGGGATCACAACATCAGAAGCTCAAGAAGATGTTTCCCCTAGTTCTTCTTCTTCTGTGATTGGTATATGGTAATTAAGTTTATGAGGACATTGGGCACACCCATCCCACTTTATTCTCTTGTTATCCTCCATTGAGTTGTAGTGGTCATCGACGATCCTTCTTGTGGGAAAATAGAGTTGGGGTTTTCTTGATCGATGGTTTCCTCTGGGGGAGTTGTCTATGAGCCCTTTAGATCTTCTCCATGATTTCTTGTGTCAACCGGGGTAATCCTAAAGGGTTATATCAAAGGGTTAAGTGGGGGATTTTATTTCTCACTCTGTATGGCTCTTTGGGCTTCTTTGAGTAACAACATCCCCCTCCTTCGTTTATCTACTACTTCTACTGCTATGATTTCATATCTTGCCCTGAGATATTCTTGAGATTTCTTCTCTATTGTCTCAACCTTCTCATCCAGGTACATCTCTTTGAGTTTAGTCATATTTAGGTTGACCCTTATTTGCAGTAGTTCCTCTAGTCTTGGGCACCTTCAATGAAGATTTCATCTTCAAAATTATCATGCGCATACAACCAATACAAGGAGACATGCACCACGTGATGGGGAACTAATACCTTGGGAGCGTGCATGCAGAAGCATCCTATATGAAACTGATACTTGAGTTGATTCAACCCCTCCTATTTCACCTATGCAGTGTCTATAACCATGTAAAATCCTATGTAGAAACCACAGGGAATGAAATATTTGTTCTTGTATTTGACCAAGGAGGCATTGTAGCCTTGCAAGATGGTATGGTATCATATCTCCCACAAGATGAGGCGATATGAGACATGAATGGGGAGAAGGTGGGGTGTGTTAGTATCTCCAAAGACTCTAATATAAGTGCTATCTTCTTTGAAGTACCTATGGCCAACTTTTTCTATCATCTTCTTTGTTTCCACCGAAAGTCGAGGGCACTGTTTTCTAAAGATGATGAAGTATACCCTGGCTAGGAAATCATGGAATATTAAATAATATGATCTCTTGTATCTATTTTTCCACGATATGTTGAAATAGACATGTACAGGAAATTCAAAAATATTCCAGCTCAAATCCATACTTGCAAAACACATTCCTTGTGAAAATTACATCCAACAAGTAGGATGCCATGTAGAAGGATGGAACCGCTCCTTCCTTCGATTGTTGGGCCTGTGAAATATTTATACTAAGCTTCTTGTAAATAATGGCTCCCCAGTTGAAGTTTCTCCTTGAAATCGCCACGGTGTATGCCAAGGGCATCCATGCCTTTGAAAATTTGGAGAAATCCATTTCTCCATATAACCGACAGATTAATGCCATCAGATACATGTATGGCTCTAAAAGATTTACTATGTTGTACCATCCAGTGCTCCTATTTGTGAATTTTTTGTCTTCTTTCCACCACGAGGCTAGAAATTGGATGGTATCATGAATCTCATAGAACTTGACCATGAATTTTTTGTTTATCCTTTCCTCTGGGTCTCTAAGTTTGTAGTAATTTTTCACCTCTACCGGAAGGGAAACACCAACACACTCACCTTTCTTTATGTTTATGGTGCACTTCACCATGTCGGCATGGTCAATTGTCCATCCCAATGTCTCGATGCAGGGTAGAACTGGGGTCCTTCTAGCCACCATATGAAGATTTCACCTCCGAATGTTTGGAAACACCTCATCATCCAATATTCATACATTCGTATTTCTATGAGGCGTGAAATCAGGGTAGTCTTACTGGCTAATTTTGTTTTACAGGTCTCCCTAGTGCAGGAGCACTTCTTTAGACCCTACGATTACCTCTATGTCACTGAATGCTGATGGCTGGGTAAAATGATTCTTGGTGGATGTGCAGATAACCGATTTTGTATTTGAGGGAAAATACATCTCCCTTGCAGTGCTCGGCGTAGATCCCTCCCCAACCTCTCATTCCTTTAGTTTGGGCGTCCTTGGTGAGCACCTAGTTGTAGGCTTTCTTGGAGGCATTTTCTACAAATAGATAGAGTGAGATACCAACCTATACAAGTACTATAGACGCAATTGAAAATATAGAAATGATGACGAGAATGCATACCTTTTCCTTGCACAATATTAATCTTGTTTAAAGTTAAATATAAAATATAAGCTCTTTGATGTGTTCTCTCTCTCCTTCGACTGCTCCAGGGAATAAAATATTTGTGCAAAGAATGACGCGTTTGAATATGTCTTTGTGATTTAAATGGATATCATACTTACCTTGTTGCATCGATTCTTAAATTCAATGGTGTAAATGCACCCTGCACAATCCATCACTACATTCGAACCATGCTCAGGATTAAATGAAATGAAAATTGATGACGCAGGGGTGGGTTACTTCGGTGGATTCAAACTTCAATTGTTTGGTAGATGCACAGGATTGTAACGTGGACAATGCGAAATAGTAATTGGCCTCTTAAATAAAAAAAATATGATCTTATCCCTATCGAAAGTATCCCATCAAACTATCGAGCCTTCTCATATTTTCAACACTAGTATGATTGTCGTCGGGGAAAAAATTAAGGGTCTTGAAATGGAACCAAAGAATAGAATGGAATCTTCGATGTATAATGTGGAATGTTCGATGAAAACTCCCATCGTATGATGTCCTATCAGTCTGTCGACAATAAATGAGTGGATCGACATAAACTCTTTTCTTAAATGTTTTTCGTTGATACATTTAGCTGAAAGCTTCGATGCCGACCCAAAACGTCGTACATTGCAGACATGGAAATGTTGAATTGGAGATATGAACATGACCCAGGGAACATCAAGAGATGATGTAGGGAAAATATGTCGTGTCGTACAAAATTCTTACATGACAAAGACACGTGGCAATTGATTTCAAAATTTCTATGGGAAGCATTTATTTGACATCGGTGATTTCCTTTAGACATAAGTATGGTTTCCGCACCATATTCTACCGACGTCGACGTCATAACGATGATTGACAATCGACGATCGACGAAGTGTTAAATTGAAAAATATTACAGTTTCGTCTCTCGAATCGTGCCGATGCCGAATATGTGTTGGCGATTAGCAATCGATGATGACAATATTTTCCATTTGCGACTTACCTCTTGAAACTTGCCGACGTCGAAGCGTATTGGTGATGTTAAAAGACTATCTTATAGGCAAAATTCCATTGATCAACGATTGTTAGTAGTTTTAAATCGTGCACCTTTTGGGGCCTATCATGCATTGTTACTTAGAAAAACTCAATCTGTCAAAACCAAACAAAATGACCAAAGATAAGGTTTAATGAAATAAAATAAAAAATACATTCATCGATGATATAGACTCTGACTTGGAAAAATGAAAAGTGGTACCAAAAAAGAAAAAAGATTTTGAAAATACTTTTAGGGTGTGTTGAGTGCTCAACAGAAACCAAGAAGATGTGGACTCAAGAAGCTCTAATGAATGAATCAAGAAGTCCTACGGAAATCTATAAGACAAAGACCTATGAAATGGGGCAAGGTTATGATTTTCAATATTCCTTTTTGGTTATGATGTTTGCGTATAATATTTTATTCTCATGTGCTTAGGTATGGTTGGGTTGCATTCTTCCCACCACTGCATTCTCTTCGACCATGCTCCATTTCACATAAGTCTCGACAACACTTCGGGTGAGATCTCCTTCCCTTATAAAAGGTTGAATATGCCAGTGCTATAGACTACAATGATGTCTTTGTTAGAAAAATCCGAGAACCACGATATCCAATCAGGGGCCAACACCTTTTTTCCCTCTCTTTTATCTGTGTTTTACCTCATATATTTTCATTAGAGTCCTCTGAACTTGATTTTTTTCTTTTCTTGATTGAATTTGAGTAATTACCACCTTTTCTTGCCTCTTTTGAGTATTTGAATTCATCAAATTTTGAATTATGCATGACTTCCTTGGGATAACCCGGTCCTTTGGTCAATTTCTATCTTACTGGTAGTTTGATCCTCATCATGAAGGTTTTCAAACATTTTTTATTTTGATTTCAAGACTTTCTAAGGGTTTCACTTGATTGATTTTGAAGTATTCCTCATTGATTTGGGATTGCAAGTGTTGCTTTAAGCATTGTTTTTGAGATTCTTATGGTCTTCTTTGGAAAGATTTTGATCCTTTGAGTGTTTGAATCTCTCTGGTCTTATTGCAACTTGTAATTAATCCTTGATTCTTGTCGCTCAATTTCCTAGGTTACAAGAAATGGTATTCTCTACTTTCCATATGTGTGTTCTTGTTTGAAGTTGTGTTAGAATCATTTTGACATTTGGATTCTTTTACTTTTTGCTTGAGTGTATGTTTTGTTTGGATTTTTTTCTTTGTAATCCTTTTCTTCAACATCAAAATGTTTCATTGAAAGTAAGGAAGAAGAAAACATTGCATTTAAAAACAAACAATAATTATTGCATTCTAGTTAGTGGGTGGATCAATTTTAGGACCTTGGTTGTAGGGTGGAGAGTAAATTCTCCAAATCCACTGAAAAAAGACTGTAGAACACTAAAGAGTGAAATTATCCAATTGTCGTATAGGCATATCCGGGAAACCCTTCTAAGACCGGGGATAAAAATGAGGTCACGTGCAAAAGAGAAGCAAATATCACCCCTCCAAATCTTGACGAATCGTAGTGGAAAGAGCGTATATTGGGGATTTTTCTTGAGTTTTACTGGTTCATTTGGTCTCGATGCTTTGTGAATCTTGAATCTGTTTGAGGTCCTCAGGATTATTACTGGTCCACTTGTTTTGAGTCTTCTGGAAGAGAATCATAATTTTTTATCCTGCCCATACGTTCAGTATCGAATGTTGACTGTACCTCCCCAGAGGTTGATTGCGAGTTGGTAACCATAGTAACCTTTCCTAAGTATCTACAGAGTTGAATGTGGGTTGTTTCCCATGATAACTAGTTCAAAATTTGTATCACACTTTCAGTACCCTTGGAGGGTGACCTTGAGAAGTGAGGGTTTCTTTCATCGAGACAGACTATTACGTGGAGGTTGGGGTAACTGTTTATAATATCTTCATTGACAACCTCATCTCCCATCTCTGAAATATCCTTACTTCCTTTTTTCCCTATTACAAGGGAGTTTTTTTTTTTCTCTTATCTTATAAATACTTTGGTAGTGTTTTCTCTTTGATTTAATGACCTTAGGTTGAGTCTGTGTCTATGGAAACATTTCCTGGGAGTACAGACCAAGGAACCCCTTTTCATGGGGAACCTTTTGTTTTTCCTTGTTTTGGAAACATTGGTCCTCCCTATATTGCTACATAGAGTCTTCTTGAAATCACCATAGGGTTACCAATATGGTTTTTTTCCACTCCGGTGATCCCAAATTCTTCTGGTACTTTGAATGCAAGCCCTCCACCCCAATAACATCAACCTCATGTTGACCCTTTTCCTTCTTATCCCATTGCATTGTATTCCCTTTCTTCTTCTTCTCTCGGTAAGAGTCTCAATTCCAGTAACCAAGAGGCTCAAAAGAAGAATAAAAGGAAGAATAATAAGAAGAAAAATACGTAAGGGGGAAATCAACCAACCACTTATAATCATGTTGGGAGTGTTGATGATATTCACAATTCTACCAACACATGTCGCAATCCCAAATTTCCTTGCAGGATTTGTAAGGGTGACCACCTTCTTAAAGATTTCCCTAGTATTCCAAAGGTTTTAGAAGTGTCGTCTTAGGGTTCTAAAAAATCCATGTTTCCATACATTACAGGTCATGCTAGTGACAATCCATCGAATAGTAATCATCAAGTTGGGGGAGAAAAGGGTCAAGCCAAGATTCCTTGTTGGTTATGCGGAGAAAGGCGATGCACTTACCTTTTCCCTCGTATGAATTAAGCTTTTCAATTGTTGGAATACATTGTTATTTCTCAATAACAACCTCCAGTTGCTTCCCATGAACCTTCTCCCAACCAGCCATTGGTTGATGAAGTGGTCGGTTCGATTCCATCCTCGATCGATCCCACTCTTCCCTTGGAGAGTGAAGTGGATACTTCTCAGGTATATCTTTTCACTTCAGATTCCTTGGGACAAGGGGGTATTTCACCCATTTCAATGGAACCCCCTCCAAATACTGAGGTCATTTCCTTTGATTTGAATATTCTGATGGAGGCTCGCCTTCCTTCCTACCTGCCTTTCCAAATTATCATGTAGGTTTGCGATAAGAAAATAACACACAGAACTATAATTGATGAAGGATCTTTTGTTATCATTCTATCCTCAACTACTTGGAAAGCTATGGGTTCTCCTCATCTTGTGCCAGTGACCCATCATCTGTGGGATTTTAATAGAAGATCTAGTGATCCTTTAGGAATCCTTCCTCAGTTTCCCATCACCTTAGGATGGAAAACTATATTTACTGATGTTATGATAGTCCAAGGCCCCTTGGACTTTAATTTTCTCCTTGTCGTGTCCACACTCTTTCGAGTGATGTATTTCCCTCATAATGGAAACATTGTGACCATTGAAAAGATTTCATTGGTCGGTTTTGATTTGACTGCCAAACATCCAACTCCCCTAAATGTTACTTATATTCAAGTGGTATCCCACCCACCACAAGTTAATTATGTGGCATCATGTCCCATGCGTTCAAATCTGAATGAGAAGGAGCCTCTCTTTGTATGCTCACCTTCTTTGGACTTAGATCCAATAGTTGACAAGGTAACTCCCTCGCTAGGAACATTAGAGGTTGTTATCCCCCTTGTTGATCAGAGTGAGTCCCTTGACATGTATTCCTTCTAGAGAATTGTTCTTCAGTCTGATGAAGACCTCTTGGAAGCCATGGTCAAGGGTTCTGAGAAAATTTCATCTTTCTATGTCAAGCTTGTTAAAAAATAAAATAGAGAATCATGAGCATAGTTCCCTTTCTATGTCAATCTTGTTAAAAAATGAAAAACATACCCATGATCATGGTCCATTATCTGTGTCAAGATTGTTAAAAAATTAAATGGACCTCCCTTCAATTGAGTTGATTCTTCCACTAGATTTAGTACTTGAACCTTCCTTTCATCCTCCTGTGTCAGTTGATCCTCTTCCTTCCTCCCTCTCTAGTGAGCCTATTCATATTAGTAGTCTATATCCTAATTAGGTGCATAAGAGAGTCTACAAATGAAACAAATCTTGGGGGGCATGTCTCCAGCCTCTGGACATCATGTTGTAGTTAGGCCACTAGCTTTTTCCGATCATGCTGGGGGAAAAGTACCAACCTCTATAAATCACGTGGGGAAGAAAAATCGCTAATGGGTATCACTCCGAGTACAGTTTCAATCTCTATTTCAAGATCATGTAAAAATTAAATGGACACCCCAAGCATAGTTTTTCTCTTTTTCAAGCTTGTGTAAAAATGAAACCTACACCAAGCATAGTTTTTTCTCCATTTCAAGCTTATGTAAAAATGAAACCTACCCCAAGCATAGTTTTTCTCTATTTCAAGATTGTGTAAAAATGAAACCTACACTGAGCACAATTCAATTTTTGTGTTAAGCGCGTTAAAAAATGAAGAAAATAACTGAGCATATTTTTATCACTTTTTTGGGCTCGTAAAAATTATATGAAAAAGGGAATCTTTGGAGTCTCCTTTAAGCTCTTTTCAGACTCCGTAAACATGAAAATATTGTTTAGTGAACTTGATTCATTTAACACATTAAAATTATTTGAAATGGAATCTAATGTAAGTTTAACCCCTTTTCAAACCAAATGGACTAATTACGAAAAAAGGTATACTTTGGTCAACCATCACTAGATGAGTTCTCTCTTATATTTTCGTATACTTTTTCGATATTGGGGGACTAAATTACAAAAAATAATACCCTTGGAGTCATATTTAAGATATTTTCAGACTCTCTAAACATGAAAATACCACTGAGCTCTCCTTCTTTGGGATCATAAAACCATGCATCGAAGGATCCATATGGCATCAAACCACTCATTATTCAAGTTCGTTAAAAATTTGATGAGGTACTAATCGAGGATGAGATATACTGAGCATATATTATCCTCCTCAATATCATTAAAAAAAAATAGGTACTCGCCAATCATGGTGGGGGGAAATTGAAGGAAGTGGGTCAATTTTTGGAAAGCATTATGGTAGAAGTTTGTTTTCTCCCTTGAACATGACACATGTTTGTGTCTCATATTACAGTTGGGTAGTCTTCTTTTATTTGATTCATACCAATCCTATGATTCCTCACACTCTTTCGACTCACCTGAAGAGTGCCCCAATGATCGTCACACTATGTTTTGGTCTATCTCTCAGTCGAGTCAATGCTGCCAAGTCATTTTTCATGCCTCGTAATGTTCAAGGGAATTTTCACTTCAAACGAACCACTCTGTATTATTACCATATTTCATCCCCGTGTCAGTCCATACTCATTTGATATATCATCTTACATCACGTTCCTGTATCAGTTCTATGTCGATGATGGGGGAAACATCATGGCCCTCCTTCGACAAGTCCTTTCTTGTCGACTCCAACACATTATCTGGGAATTAGGCTTAGAAACTTGTTAGTACCATGGAACCTGCATGCCTTAATGGCAGGTCTCCTCACTTTTGAAAGTAGGTTTACATAATTGGACTCTGATCAAATTTTTCCACAAATTTTCAAATTCAACTCATTTATTCATGTTCATTGGAATGTACTAGGGTACCTTGGGAATCGTTTTCATCATTGGTGATTTCCCTTGCACTTCTTAATGGTATACATCAATGACCAATAATCAAGTGGTTTCTACCATGTTCGACATCAGGACATCTATTCACATGGATATATTCATACCATTGCATGATTGAGACGAAGACCCTGGTAACTCCTCAGACACCCAGGTTGTGATGGAGATTATTTGAGTACATAGTAGATTACATTATCGGCATCATGCTAGAAATTAAATATCACTGATATATTTGTTGTCACATAGATCCACTTTGTATTGGTTTGTGGCTATGTTTTTCTCATATCGTAGATCCACTATGTATTGTTTCATGGATACAAACTGATTGAGTCATGGAGATATGGATCCACATTGTATATTTGGTGGTCATATCCTTAGTTAGTGCTTTCATGGATTTGTAGTGTATTGGTCGATGGCCATGCCTTGAGTTGGTTTATTCTGAGCATGGGTATGCCTACCTCGAGGATGATATATATATATTGTTTTATGTTTTTTTGAATCTTCTGTGTAGATCTCTTATTCTAGAACACTCACATGTATATTTTTGTAAAGTGTTTCAACCATCATATTTTGTTCTGACCTCACACTTTAGTGGGCATCTGTTACACGCCAAATTACCACACTACTAAGTGTGGTATGCACCTTATCAAGTGTCCTATGAACCTTATCAAGTGTTTTTTTCACCTTACTAAGTGTTGCATGCACTTTATCAAGTTTTGTATGCACCTTACTTAGTGTCGCATACACTTTATTAAGTGTCACAAATTCATGACCATGTGGGAGTACTTGTCATGTTTCCTAGACAAGTTGGAAGAAAAATATATCATTTGAAGGTCAAAATAACATCTCTTTCCTAAAGGTTTTGGCACTATTTGATGATCATCACCCCCTTTCCCATACGCAAGGAGTGATGAAATCATGATTTTTTCTCCCCTAAAGAGTCTTAGGGAGCGATAGTCGCCTTGTACTTAGTGTTAAGGGAGCAATGAAGAAGTTGAAACCATTCCACCTTTTTCTAAGGGAAATATTTGGAGAGATATGAGTATTTTTGGGTCAAGTATTTGTACCATATCTCTTTGCTCCATCCTAGGCAACTAATCCCAACCTTATGAGATAAATGCTTAACCATTTTCTGAAGACATATCAAAGTTGTTATGCATCAAACCACTATATAATGAGGTTAATACTTGAGTGAAAGGGGAAGAGAGATGAGAGCATCATACTTTTGATCTTGAAGCATTCAAGAGAGGGGTAGATAGGAAATATTTGGAAGCGTTGTTGCAACATCAAATTTGATTGTAAGTGATTCCATTTTTTCTACTTTCCATTAATAGATAACTTGGCCTACTACTTTCATCTTTATGAATTTAAGTGTTTACATGTCTATTGTTGTGAAAATCATCATAGATAGATCTTATTTTACTTAAAATTGTAGTGTGGAATAAATGGATATCGTCTTGTTCTTTTGCAGGTATTTCCTTGTGCCTAGGAGCTTAGATATCAAGGTCAAAAGGTTGGATCAGTGAGGAAAACCATCATAAAAGGGTGATTCATGCATCTCTTTCCTCTTACTTTGATTGTTGAAATATGTCTAAAGGGAAAGTAGTTACCATTTGTTTTCCTTCTGTCTTGGATCAAAGAAGGGGTCTTGATCCAAGGGGGATTTCACATGTCCACAAAGGGAACTTTACCATAAAAATCACAGATACCATAAGGTCTTTTGATAGGGATGAAGGATAAACACATGAAAAGTCACCACGATTGGCATCAATGCAACTCATATATAACAAACTAATAGGAATAAGAATTAAAACAATACACACACATATTCAATTCATACTTGATAGACACATAATGGATCATAACTGTTGCATATTTATTACTGGAGCCATTCCATCACAATAGAGATATACATTGCAGAGGATAGATACATACAATTCCCATAGAATTTCATATCTTGTTTATATAAATCCTCATAATTACAACATGTTGCGCAATGCACCTTTGCTCAAAATGAAGACATACAATAGACACATAAATATATTCAAAACATTGCAATATTACACCAAGATTAGAGAGAGATTGATACTAAGGACTCAATGAATATCTTCTCATCAACCCCTAGATATCTAACTAGCGTATTTATGATATTAATGATTCCTTTTATATCTTTCTTTGTTGGGGAGCGATGTCTCTTTCTGCTAGCGGGAAAAAGGCCCCTTTAACTACACCAGGGTTCAATATGTAGACATAGTGAATAACCTTCTAAAAGTCAATCAATTCTACTCTACCCGAAACATACCAAAACTAATTTAAAGAAAGAAAGTATAGAAGAGATCGAGAATCTATACCTTTGATCCCCATCTAGTGATGATCTCCTCAAGATTGGAAGTTCCACTGACTGCACGTCTCCTCCTAGGGATGACCTGCATCCAAATATAGGAAAACAAGAACTACAAGCATGTTATTTTATCCATAAGTTAGGGTTAGATGTTAAATTCTAAGTATAATTCAATAAAAATACTTAAGACACCATCATTTGGGATAGGAAATTGTAATTCTTTTATTCATCATACAAAGCTTATACCATAGAATGTGAGTCATCCACTGTTCCATGAACCTATTCCAGGCTCTTCTTTACCATGCTCCAAGTGCACCTTGAATGAAATTCTTCTCTCAATATTCTGATCACTTCTATTGAAGAGAATGGGTTAAATGGATAAAGAAGGGGATGATGAGGGAATGCTGAGGAAATATCTCACAAAAGGAAACAATATCTTGGGCAAGGAGGGGAAGTGAAATTGGGCAGAGTTTCACTATTCTTATGCTCATATTTGAAATGAGACCCCATCATATCCTTTTATATGACCAAAGGATGGTTTTTCGGTTGGGTGACGGGCTATAGCAGGTGGATTAGTTGGCAAACTATCAAATGGCCCATAAATTACAATGAATTCCTTGCAACTTTTTATTTTTTGCAACTTTTGCAAGTATATGTGGGTTGTAGTGGTGAAACATGCATATGTATGCTAGTTTTAGTGTTGAAACAAGCTTATGTATGCCAGCTGTAATGGTGCAATGTGCGTACATCTTCTAAAAAATGGTTTTTTTAGAAGATCTTCTCAACAGTACTTTGGAAAATTATGCAAGTTATAGGGACAAGGCCATGTATGCATGAGTAGGTAATTTTAGGGCTATAACATATGCCCCCTAATGTGTGAGGTCGGAAGAGAAACCGATGTCTGAAATACATTACAATATCTCCACCAATGTACAAAATCGAGTGAGCCTGGGACCAGAGTTCATGAGGTTCCATCTGCAAAACAACAATTGTCTCTCTGAGGCGAGTATACCCATGCTTGGGATAAAATAAATCATGGATTCCAATAAAATACACTACATATCTATGTCATATAACTATATAAAGTGTATCCGCGATAAATACATAGCGGATATACATGTCAAAATCAGTCAAAGATATATAAGTATAGTATCAATATTCAAGAATCTAGTGATGCCTGATGGATGGCGATGAAGACTTCATAGCTCAAGAAACAATTTCAATATATTCAAAAATTAGGTAGGAGTATAATGGGAGTGTATAACTCACTACCCTGAGGTCTTCAACAACTCTTTGAGAAAATACATGAGGATATCGATGATCAAGCAGAGAACTTCATCGATTTTGAATCAGGACTTGACTGGACTCTTGGGATGGTTGACTCATGAAGTTAAGAGACAAATTGTATAAATGCTGACTCAAGTTGGGTGAAAATTCCCTTGGAAAAAAGCATGAAAGATGATCAGACTCATGCATCATAACATTGACATAAGTTCACGAAGAAGGAGGCAATGATAACTCTCCATGTGTTTGGAAGAGTAACCAAACAGAGGACACAACTCTATGTAGTGAGAAAAAATTCCTAAGGTCATACTAGATCCCAATGCTTGATAAACAAATGGAAGGATGTGCTTTTTCCAAGGGAAACTCCTTGTGCTGCTGAAAAAATAATACATATTTCATGTCCCCTCTTTTTGGAATATTTGATTTTTTTGTCTTTTTCAATTTTTTAAGAGCTTGAAAAAGAATAAAAGAATTCTACGTTACAAAGGAGGAATGAATGTCGCAAGAAAGCATACTATTTCCAAGTGCAAGGAACATACTAAGGCTCAGAGCAAGGAGACATGTGAAGGAAAAGGACACTCAGGGGAAATTCCTCCATGGTTCAAGGTGTTAGGTTGCAGAGGCAAGAAGTGCTACAAGGATTGTGTATAAGGAATGCTTAAAAGGTTCAGTTGAGAGTAACATGGAGCTGGCATTAGGCCAAAGACATAGATATGAAAATGCAATTAAGAAAGACACAATGAGACCCATTCTATGTAATTTTTACGATCCCGGAGAATGTAAGCTCGGTAGTTTTTTCACGTTTTAGAGAGTCTAAAAAAACGTAAAATAAGACTCCATGGAGTACATTTTTTAGAGATAGTCTAGTCGATTTGAAAAAGGGTTAAAATTGCACCGAAAAGATGTATATTCAAAACCATTTTAACAAGTGTGACAAAGACAAGATCAGCCGGCAATATTTTCAATTTTAAGGAGTCTGAAAAGAGCTTAACTATGGAATTGCATCCTTTTTATGAGTTTAGTGTCCTTAGCCTGAAAAAGTATAAAAGTAACTGAGAAGAACTCTCCCGAAAAGACGAATCTCCCAAGGTGTACCTTTTTACTCTATAAACCACAAGATGGAAAAAGGGGTAAAATCATGCCAGCAAATGTTCTTCTAGACCAATTTAAAGAGAGTGAAGGAACAAGGTCACTCGACGATCTTTTAAATTTTAGGGAATGTGAAAAGACATTAACTATAGAATCCCTGGGGGTTCCTTTTTCGTAAGTAATATCCAAGGCCTGAAAAAGGTGATAAACCAAAACCAAGGAGAATGTTCCTTTTTCAAAGATTTAGTCCCTCAGCCCCCCAAAAGGGATAAATTTACACTTGAGAATACTCTTCTAGAGAAGTGAATTTCCTAGATCATACCTTTATTCATGAAATTATCCATCCAGACTGAAAAATGGGTAAACCATTGCTCGACAGATGTGCCTTCAAATTTGAGTTTGGGGAGTGTGAAGGGAAACAAGATCGCTCGACAATATTTTTATTTTTAGAGAGTCTGAAAAGGGATTAAAGAAGACTCCAGGGGGATATTTTTCTCAATTAATCTAGACAATATTGAAAAGAATAAACACAGTATCGTTGGATGTTGCTTTCGAATTTTAAAGCGATCTTGAAAGACAAAAAGCGTGCTCATTTGGGAGTCCCGAGGGGTAGAGTCTTCACAAAAACTATGACCATGTAAAGTGGCAGCCTGAAATAACAATGAATTACGATGGTGATTATCAAATGCAAGCTGGTCAAGAGTGACAATGCTTCCATTGTGAGGGAAATGCATCACTTGGAAGACCATAGACACCACAATGTTCATAACATATACATAATCACGCCCGAGAAGCATATTGAAATCTAATGGGACTTGCACCACTATAACATTGATGGGGAAAGTCTTCCCACCTAAAGAAATACGTATCTTAGGAAGAACCCCTAAATTTTCACTAGGACATCTATCAAAATACAACAGCTCATGCAAACCAGTCACAAGCTTGGGAGAACCCAAATCTTTCCAAGTCGAAGAGGATAAAACACTTGCGAAGGCTCCTTCATCTACAATATATTAGTAAATTTTATTTGAATTAACTTCAAACCATATTTGAAAGGGTTCAAAAGAAGGAATACAAGGCTCAACAAGGTCATTCCAATCAAAGGAAACCATCCTAGGACTTGGAGGGGGTGTGCTCAAAGTGAGTGGAATTTCCCCTTGTTCTGAAAGTACTGAACTGGAAATGCTAAAAATATAGTTGGTAAACACATCACTCCCTAAGACAAGAGTGGGATCATTTGAATATTGCATTGGCATGACCACTTTTGTAGACTTGACACTCTTCAAGAGAAGAGTGGGATCAACTGAATATTGCATCGGCACGACCACTGCCTCAACCACTAGTTGAATAGGTTGCGAGACCACATGGTATGAAGGTGCATCACCCCCCAAAATAGGAGTGGTATCAACTAAATATTGTATTGACATGACAAATATCTCAACCACTGGATGAATAGACTATGAGGAAACCTCAGAGGACTCATAATCAAAAGAGCTTGCAGATAGGGACCATAATCTTCATACCTCTGGAAGGCCAGGGCATAAATGAGTAAGGTGATCTCCCTTGAAAAGATTACAAGGGATATTAGGATTACATCATATACATCTAGGTTTCTCAACATAATCAATTCCCACAATGTGACTAGCAGTAGATAGTTGCACATCTCCAACATGACTTGCAGAGGTTGGTGATTGGTCGATAACATGACTCGCAGAGGCTACAGACCTATCGCTAGTATGACTAGCAGTGACTGGAATTTTTCCCGCAACATGACTTGCATAGGTTGGGTGTTTCTCTTCAACATGAATTGTAGAGGTTGAGGACATATCTCCAACATGACTCACAAAGGTTGGTGATTTCTTCTTCCTATTCTTCCTCTTTCTATTTTATTTAGACTTCTGATTACTAGTATCTATACTTTCACCAGAGAAGGTAGAAGGAGGAGGATAAGACTTCGTTGATGAAGGTACATAAACATGATGCCCATGACATAAGATGCTTAACTAAGAAATTTCAAGAGAATTAGGGACATTTGGAATGATACCCAACCAAACCGGTAATCCCACATTCAACCCAAGAATGTACAAAGTGGCCATCAAAGGGACACCAATGTTTTTGAAAAATGGAAAAGAACAAGAATCCATTTTGAAGGGGTTCCTTGGTTGGTATCATTGGGAACTTTACCCATAAATATATTATGCATAGGTTCTCCCCTTGCAGGATCGTTCATGTCCATAAAAATCTCACACACTAACTCTGGTTAACCAATGTTATAAAAAACAACGCCTATAAAGAGGTATCTCCACATTTCTAAGAAGAAAACCAAAAATTCCTCACGAACGACGGAGTGATCGGTCTACCACCTTTAGTCAGAGACCCAAAGAAAAGATTGACTAACTCACTATGTAAAACTAGGGAGCACAAATCACACACTAAAAGTTTCCTAAATATAAATAAAGAAACCAACTAACTAGTGGGAAGGACAATTACACCAATTGACACTAGAGCAACTAACCGGTGTAAGTGAAACTCGAACATGGAAGAACCCTCCAGATATACTCTGCAAAGCACAATTCGACGTATTCCATGGGTACCACAGTATACCCTCACAATCACCAATGTAAGTCCCTATAATATGGGAAACTAGGCTGTCATCTCACAATCAATCACCAGGTGGGTACAGTCGGCAATCGGGAAGATCCTAATGATTAGGATAACAAGTTTGAAGCCTATCAAGGGTATGAAAATAAAATGGTCTAGAAGAGAACAGAGGATATTGAACATATTCGAGGTACACGAAGCTCTGTAGGAAATGCAGTCGACATAATTCCTGATATAGACCCTCAATATATGTTCCCCACTATGTTTAGTTCAACTTTGGAGGGGTTATCTCCACTACCTTTCCTCATGCGACCTCGTGTTTATCCCCTGTGTTAGAGGGGGGTCCCGACTAACTCTTACGACACTAGACTTGAAGCACTCCCTAACTTAGACTCCAATGTTTGATTTAAGTGGCCTTGAAGAGTTTCCTCTCCAAACCTAATTCAAGGCCCTAAAACCCTAAACTAGTTTGTGAACCCGACAAACAAAAAAGTATAATGTATTTGAGATTAGCATTGATTTTAAGGATTTATTTACACAAAGGGTGTGGTAGTGAAATTGATTTTGTTAATAATATTGCAAAAAATGAAAATTATAAGAACACTGGAAAAGAAGGATTATTTTTCTTATTTTTCTTTTGAAGTACTTTGAAGATGTGAAAAAAACACAACACTATGCTAATTTCTTTTTCTTTTTCAAATAACAATGCAAAGAAAATGCGAAGAATGAAAGAGACCTAAACAACTAATTTTATTTTTATTTTTTTCCAATCAAAGCATAACTAACAAAAGATGCTAAAAGAAATTGATGAATGCCACTCATGTTTCTTAAAATTCAAGCTAAAAATAAGCTAAAATTGCCAGGAAACACAAGAAGATTAAGGAAAAAGTACACTGAAACTTAAACCCAAGATATGGCCATAGACAGAGACTTTGGTTGATTCAACAAATTCCTGAGAAGTGTAAACTTCTATCAGGAAAGAGGAAAACTCCCTCTTTATTAAAAAAATTTCATGAAATAGAGACGCAGGTTGTTGCATCAACAACCTGCATATGTATGCAGGTTGTTTACTGTGTAGAGAGTATATGTACGTGGGCTGACCCAAGATAGGGCACATATGTTGAAAGTACCAAGACAACTGAGAGGGGGGGGTGAATCAGTTGTTATTGTGCTTAAACAATTTTATGCCTATTGAAATATTGTTAATCTTCTCCAAGTGATCATCGTGATTATGAAAGACATGAACAATATAAATAATATACATCAATCACACATATGGTATACACAGAGACAAATATTCATGATAAAAACCATAAAAGGAGAAAACCTCTTCTTCTTAGAATGATAGGCAGTCTTTTATGTTCTGTATATCATCAATCTTTGAGCACCAACTCAAAATGAACCTACAACCTTTTCTTTAACAAGCTGCAACTTGTTGAGAGCACCAACTCTTTCGTTTCTCTAGCACCAACTCTCTGAGTGTTCCATCACCAACTAGATGGAAGCACCAACTTCCAGTCACACATGCACCAACCTGTATAACATAAAACAATGGTTCTCCCTTGCACTACCCTACCACCCTGGTTTTTCTGGATGCAACCAGATGGAAGCTACAAGTCCCTGTGTTCAAGCACCCACTTGAAACTCTGAGGACAACAATCCTCCCTAGCACCACCCTACCACCCTGATTATAAATATTTATTTGAATAAGACCTTACAATAATATAGACATTTCAATGCTTACCACTTATTCTCTGTTCTTCAATTTTGTTCTGCTTCTGTCTGTTCATGCTTGGCTCCACTTTTTGTGTGTCTCCATCTTCTCTTCCTATGTTCTTCTCATGCTCTTAGGTTCTTGTACAGTCTTATGTTTTCACCATTTCTTCTCTGTCCAACTTATTTTCTCCATCTCTGCATCTTTTTAGCTATGTTTCTCCTATCTTCTTGATCACATATAGTTCAACTTATTTTACCAAGAAACAACAACCTCTCTTTGTCACGACATTTTTCTTTTATTCCTTCTCTCATTATGTGTTACACTCTGCATCTCCAATGCTCAAGTCGAGAATCTAAAAAATGCTCAGGCATCATGATTCCAATGCTCAGTAACAATGATTCAACTACTCAAGAACAACAATTCAGTTAGTGTAACTAAATTTTAACTGATCAAGAAATCACGAAGTGAAACAACAACCCTTCGATCAGATTTTGTTTGATCAACATCATTGGATTATACACGCAGAGGCCCTTATGACTTTTCCATGTGTAACCTCCGATGTGGAGTCTAAAAGCTCTAGCTCCTTCTCCTATATTTCATTGATGTGACCTTGGGTGATGATATCATGTGACCATGTGGATGCGGGCATGACCAAAGGTGGTTTGAGATCAAACTGTGTTTCGCTCCGCAATTTACCTCAAGCCTCCATGTGTCCTTTCTCCAAAACCGTGGTTTCAATTGTGGACCACCCTTAACGTTTTAAATTTCATGCACCTTCATTTATTCTTCTCACGATATTGGCGGTGCTCCTTAACAAATGGTTCAAATATATCCTCTCAAGTCTGTGGATCATATCTAGCCTTCCTAAATTAACGGTTGTGATTTACTTCGTGATCTGAGCTCCAGGATTTTCAAATATCAAACCCTTCTTTTCTTCGTATGCCAATCTTCCAGAGTCGATTATCTGTGGACACCTGTTCTTATCAATCTACGAATCTGCTTCTACTTCGGGAATTTGACCTTTCAACTAGATCAACGGTTCTGCATCCCCTTTCTCGATCAATAGTCGAGATCTCCTTTGAGTCTCCAGACTTCTGGAATATCAAGTTTTAAACTTTACTTCCCCTCCAAGTATGTGGATTAATGCCACGTGTCCTCTTGGATCTGATGGTTGAGGCTTAATTCAGGTCTTTACCTGAAGTCCATAGGATTACGCCACATCTTTTCTGGATTAGACGACCTAGATTTACTTTGGACGATATGACGCTTGACATATTGCTCGGACCATCTGATGACTGATATCTACTTTGGATGATCCAATGGTCAAGAATTTATTTCGGCTTTCTAGTTCTCCGGGATTCAGGAATTTTAAAACTCAAACTAACGCTTTGGATTAGATGACCCAGATTAACTTTCAATGATCTAACGCTTGAGATATTCTTTGGATGATCTGATGAATGAGATCTAGTTCGGATGATCCAGGGGTCAGGAATGTATTTCGACTCTATGGGTCTCTAGTCTTCGGGAATTTAAAAAATCAAACTGATGCTCTCGATCAGACGGCCCATATTCACTTCAGACGATCTGACACTTGATATATTTTTCGGATGATCTGACGACTAAGATATAATTCGCATGATCCGATGGTCAAGAATGTATTTTGGATCTCCGACTCTTCGGCCTTTGGGTATTTAAAATATCAACTGGAAATTCTTGAAGTGATCTCTCCGGAGCATAACCTCCTCATAAATTTAGACTCGAAACAAATGATGTTCGTCTGATCAAGATATTAGATAAACGACTTGATTTGTCTATGATGCAACTTTGCCTTGTATTAAATCCAACAACTCTCCATATTTTTTTATCCTATCCTTCCACTTAATTTGATCCGATGGCTGATGGAGATTCGGATAATCGAATTCTAAAACCTTGTGCCCCATTTATCCTATCCTTCACTTAACTTGATCCGATGATTGACGGATATTTGGGTGATCGAATTCTCAATCATTTTGCCCACTTATCCTATCCTTCCATTAATTCAATCTGACTGTTGATGGAGATTCAGATAATCAAATTCTCAAACCTTGTGCCCCGTTTATCCTATCCTTGAATTAACTTGATTCGACGACTGGCGGATATTCGGGTGATCGAATTCTCAATCATTTTGGTTTGTCCTGTGGAGATGTTGATCCTGATCATGTTTATGTACTACGATTTTCCTTTTGAGCTTTGATCTTTGCATACTATTCGCTTCTCCTCCTGAGCTTATGCTTTCCCTGTTTTCCATCGTTGTTGTTGTTCTTCCCATCAATGAAAATCACACGCTTCCTATAAAACATGCCAACAATCTCCCCCTTTGGCATTGATGGAAACGTTGAAAGGTTGTACTATTCTTCTTAGACCTCCAATTGTTGCATCCAGAACACACCTTTCCTCCCCCTTTGACATCAATGTCAAAGAAAACACGCTCCCTCTGAGCTGCTGCAGTACGTTTTGGAGGTATCAGAGATTCAACCAACACATACTCCCCCTCACAGATAGGCTATTTTGACTTGATAATAGGGTCATGCCCAAATTCTGGTATAGATACTCAAACTGAGCATTTGCAAGCAATTTACTAAAGATATCAACTATCTGTTCTGTGGAAGGAATACAATTCAGCTGAACAACTCTGTTTGTAACCTTCTCTTTGAGAAAATGATATTTAATTGGTATATGTTTAGTCTTTTCATGTAGAACATAATTATTGGAGACACTAATGGCACTAGTGTTATCACAGTGAAGTGGAATTGGATCAATATAAGTTACCTTCAAATCCGCAAGAGCTTGTATCATCCATAATATATGAGTGCACTATGTAGCAACAGTAATGTACTCTGCCTATGTAGTTGATAATGAAATATATCCCCTCTTCTTACTAATCCATGATACTAATGAATCAACTAAGAAGAATGCACCTCCACTAGTTCTCTTTCTCTCATCCAAACAGTTTTCCCAATTAGCATCTGAATATGTAGTTAATTGAAAATTTCAATTTCTAGGATACCAGAGACCATAAGTCATTGTACCCTTCAAATATTTGAATATCCTTTTGAGAACTGCTAAATGACTTTGTTTAGGTGCAGACTGATAACGACCTACCATTCCAACAAATTGCATTATCTCAGGATGAGATGTTGTGATGTACAAAAGACTGCCTATCATTGATCGATATGTTCTTTGATCAACATCAGGAGAAATATCATATTTAATGAGATTGCAACCAACCACCATAGGTGTGCTCAAAGGTGTAGAATATTCCATCTGAAACCTCTTTAACATCTCTTTCAAATACTTTTCTTGAGAGATATATATTCCTAAAGAACTCTGATTGATTCGTAGACCAAAAAAATATGACATTTCTCCTATCATGGACATCTCAAACTCAATCTTCATTGAATTAGAAAACCACTAAACTGAAGGGTCATTAGTGCATCCAAAAATAATTTCATCTACATAAACCAAAACAACTAATAAATCATCACCTTCAGACTTAATGTATGTATTACTGTCAACAGTTCCTTTCTTGAACCCTTTGTCCTATAGAAATTTGTCCAATCTATAATATCAGGCTCATGGTGCCTGTTTCAGTCCATATAATTCCTTTTTCAACTTATATACATAGTCAGGATTATTTGTCAGTGAAAAGCCTTCAGGTTGCTCCACATATACATCTTCTTCTAGATCTCCATTAAGAAATATTGACTTAACATCCATCTGATATACTTTAAAGTTCTTAGGACATGCATAGGAAAGAAACATTCTGATGGCTTCCAATCTTGCCACTGGTGCAAAGGTTTCATCAAAATTCGATCCTTCAACTTGTGCATACCCCTTACATACCAATCTGGCTTTATTCCTAACAATTTGTCCTTGTTCATTCATTTTGTTCTTAAACACCCATTTGGAGCCAATTACATTCTTATATGTAGGTCTAGGAACAAGCTCCCAAGTATTGTTCTTCTCGATCTGATCTAGTTCCTCATTCATTGATTTTAACCAATTTACATATTTACTAGC
>ML809257.1:81110-109577 GCA_009831015.1 Picea engelmannii | reverse complement strand
CTCCAAGATGTTCCTTCTGAGATGTTGTAGAAAACAAGTTATAGTGAAAATTCCAAGGTGTCTCAGATGTAGCAGTGAAACCCCATGACCTTGAGCTCTGATACCATATGTTAAGAACCAAATATCAATATATCATAGAAAAACCTCAGAAAAATTACTTAACGCCTTGAAAAAGAGATAATTTTAGATAATAAGCCTCTTCGAGGGGGCAACATCCTTTTACCCCACTTAAATGTTCAAGTACAAGATGATTAAAAATGAAAATGTCTCCTTGGTATATATAGGAGACTAGGAGGTATAATTACAACTAATGGCCTAAAGCCGACATAAATAAAATAATATTACCAATATAATATGCCCCAATTAAGCTGTAATGAATTACTAATATAATATGCCCCAATTAAGGGGTAATGAGCCAATATTAGGGCTTAACATATTTCTCGATGATTCCTTTCTTGATTCTAGCAAGCATATTCTTTGTTTTTGGCGCACTTAAAAAAAATTGGACTGACCTGCATTATGTAGATTTTAAAGTTAGGCACACAACTAAAAAAACTTGATCCAGTGCACACTCTTTTTCCTTTTACGCACTCAAAACTATGGAATGGGCATGCACAACTTCGTCTGTGCATGCGTGAAAAACTAAACCCAAAACTTTGGGTACCAACATCCTCAAATGATGATTTCCCTCCTAACATTAACACGAGTGATTTTTCAGGTATCTAGCATAAGTTCATATGAACATATTTGTCTATAATTTCCATTCAAATGCTCATTTCTTATATTCTTACAAAAACTGATGTTTCATGTTTTTCATCATCTTTACTACCAATTTTACTTAGTAATTATTATTATGTGTTGTAGGTTTAGAGATGTTGCCACATAAGAAGACAACAAGTAAGGCACTTTCTACAGAGGCTTTTGGAAGTGGAAGCAGAAAGGATGAAGAACTTAACTCTCTAGAAGCAATGTATGATGACACAAAAGGACTCCTAAAGAAAGGAGAAGAATCACTTAAATGGGATGAGGTATTTTAGATATTTAAAAAGTAGACAATCCTGGTGGAAGTTGAATACCAAGACAAACTCCAAATATTCAAGAATATTCTGAGATCAAGGGTACATAGGGTGGAATCCTGTGATGCAGTATTCCATTACGCATATGCAATAACATGGATTCTCAAGCATGTGGACCTACAAAATGGATACATACTCAATGCTAGGGGAGATTTATTCCAGCCAATTGAGCTAGAAAAATACTATAATTTAGAAAAAGGAACCCGAAAGTTGGATGAGAAACTACTCGACAAGTTCCAACAAAAAACCAAGGACATGTTCAAGATATAATACAAGCCAAACAAAACCTTCAAGCACATAATGTCTGAGAATTATAAAAAACACTGCGCTTAGAACACCTTTCCATTATATCATGACAATGATTACCAGATTGTATGGAGAGAAAGATGATTCCACGTTTACTCTGTCCTTAATGCTATTGATCTATTATTATGTGGATGAAGGGTCAAACTTCAAATGGGATGATGTCCTATCAACAAAGTTGTCATATTCTATCATAACTATTAAGGATATTAATGCTGAGACATTTTTGAATTTTTATATGTCATTGTATCTATTGGATTTTATGTGTGTGCCACATAAATATCCTAAGATGGGTTGGAAATGGAAATCGACAAACCCGTCCACAAAAATTTATTGCAAGGTTCTTTGGGAGCACAAGTACATGAAAAAATACCAGAAGATATGTGACCAATTCTTACCACCTTTGTATGAATTCATTTTCTACACGCTAGCCCCGTGCATCACAGATAAAGAATTATAAATGATTAGAGATATTGGGGACTGGTACCTAACGGAACATGGGACTTACTTCAGAATACACGGGGATACCAAAGCTCTTCATCTACTACCAAGATATGTCCCCAAAAGAATTGTACTTCAATAGGTGGCCTATCAAACAATTATCCATGGAGTTGGGGTACCTCTCTGTCGTGAAATGAAATCCATCTACCGCTTGCTCCCATTATGGATCAGATCATATCCTTTCATGAATATCAAGAAATATCAGGACAAAGTGGATACATTGCTATCATATCACTTTAGATAAGAAATATTTAGAAGAGATGACCCAAAAAAATGTTGTTAAGGAGTACTACATCTAAATCAAGCATACTTGGGAGTATACTTCGATCATTTGGAAGGAAGAAGAAGTGCACTATGGGGCACAGACCTATGATGAAGTCATTCATGCGACAAGGGAAACCCATATGAAGGATTTTCTATGAGGATAAGTCCCATGAAGAAGGGTGAAATAAATAATAAGAACACGAAGCAACACAATCATCTACTGCAACAACATGTACACATTCCAGATCAGTCGAGGAGGAAGAAACAACAAAATATAAGAAGAGAAGAAAAAAGGAAAAAAATTAGAAAAAGAAGGAGGATGCGGTAGAGAACAAGAGGAAGACTGATGAGGCTATGACTAAAGAAAAAGTTGATGCAACAAAATCATCTAAATAAGATTAAAAAACAAAGGTATATTCCCAAAAGGAAGTAGAAGCTAAAGATGAACATAAAGCAACAACAAAAGAAGAAGCAATAGTGGTAGAAAAAAGAGCAGTAGATGAAGTCATGGTTATGGAAGCTAAGGAAGAGAATCAGAAAAAGGATGAGGAGGCTCCTAAAAATGACTCCTCACCATTGAACATAGACATCCTAAAAATTCCAATGGGAGGTCCCATCACTCATACTCCTTTCAGTGGGATGGGATTGGGGCTTAGCACCCCATATAAACCAATCAAAGTGGAAAACTTAAGAAAGTTCAAATATGAAAAAGCCACTGGCAGTATTGTACAACAACAAATGACAAAAGTGTTGGTTAAAAGAGGCAATCCATTATCATTTATCATAGAAACTCCAATAACAAAAAATGTTAGTGATGATCCACTTTCCATAGCCTCCACTAGCACTATCTCCATTGTGAAAAAAAAACAGAAACTTAAAAATTTTCTTCACCAGAATCAAGAGAAGGATTCTAGGATCAAGGATTATGAATAACAAATCATGAAGGAGAAGAAATATTATGGAATTTTAAGAGATTTTAAGTCCTACATTGAAAAAATTGGAACATAAATTGAAGAAGCCATCACAGATATGTATGCTCATTTTTGTATTTTTCAACAGTTGGTTGCTAAAATAATGGAATAAAATGGATGGGTACAATCCAAAAACACCACCATCCATGAAGGTATAGGTGATATTGATAGGTGGATCACCTATAGCCTATATGCTTTGGATAAGATTCCATGTCCCTCTGACATAGAAAGAAAAATTGATTATTATTTTCTTGATCGGTGTCAACATGCTCGGTAGAGAGAAGAAAAGGAGACGACCATCTTTCTAGAAATATGCACACAACTTCATAAACAAACTAAATTTTTAACACAGAAGTGTCATCTCCCTCACATCGAATATCTTGGAAATATCCTCACGATGGAACATCTCCTCGAAAATATCTAGCAAATCACAAGTCATAGGCGAAAGATTATTGAATAATCTATGAATGTGACAATGGAGATAATGGAGCAACACTTAATCTAGCCTGCCAAATTACACACCATGATTCAAGAATTCATGGACACCTTGAAAAAATACATGAACGCCCTCATTGATAACACATCAATACATGAAGCTTCCCTCAAGGAACTTTCATATCATAGGGTCATATCTCAATAGGAGAAGAATGAGATTTGGAGAACTTACATTAGGGACAAGGCTACATGAATAAGATGAAATAGTGAATTTTGTTTTGATAACTACTATTTGCTCTTTTTCCATCTATCCTTAGTTTCATCCCCATTATCACATATTTCAATAGCTAGTGGAGGGAATATTAATGTTGATAATGAGAGGGGGGTGAATCAGTGTCAAGCACAATTTTAAAAACTTTATCAACTTATACTTCAACCAGATTATATATTAAATTATATCCAATGAGAAATGAACAATAGTAGAAGAGTTATACCAATACACCACAATACACCATGCACAATCTATGAGAAATAACCAATAGTTATTTTTCAAGGGAAGTAATGACTTCCAAAGGTAGCTAGATATTCCAAATATAAAGGGAGGGATAAACCTACAAAAGGAAGATAAAATCCTCCAATATCAAGAGAGGGTTTACCTCTCCATCCTTTCCCCTTCCTTCCACCCAAAAAATATATGAGAGATAATAAAAAATTACATTAAACCATCACCATCACATAGAACCAAATAATGTTTCCTGATACTTCTTCAACTTCTGCAATTATTCACTTCTTAGAATACTTTGATCTTGTAGATAATATAACTCAATGTATTATTTGAAACTCCTCCATTTTTCACGCCTTGAATCCTCCCCAAAAAGAAGTTATAGAGAGAATGGTAAACCTTATTCAATTCTAGTTTATTCAGGAGAGCGTACTTGTACAGAATGTCCCACGCTCAATATTTAACATCAGATTCTRAAATTYACACACAATAAAATAAATCCCATACTCTTTCCAATGAAATTGGTCTCACTTCATTTGGATTCTCTATGAATAAGTTATGACTATTTTACACGGAACACMTGTTTATGACTAGCTTTAGGACTAGTCTAAAACCCTATCTTCCACAGAGTGTATCTCCAAAAGTGTAGTGAATAAAGAGCTAAAATTTTTACCACAGGTACCTAGATATGTATTCTAAATACCATACCAATTTCACCATMTGAATCATTCTAGAAAACATTTTATAGCGAAAATGGTAAGATGAMYTGTAAATAACATACCTTAGAACACATCACCAAAAGACTTCCTTGAAATCCGCCCTTCTTTATTTAAGATTTCCTATGAAATTCTACTTGTGTGTTTAAAATGAATGTATAATGATATGTATTTATACCCTTTATGTCACTTCCCTTTAATATTAGGGCCGACCTGAAACTTTCTTATTTTGTAATTCTTTTCTTTAATTATCTTCAGGGTTCCTGTACTTCCTTCTTCAATTCACTTTGTCATCTTCAAAAATTCATTTCTCCTCAACCATGAGGATCCACATGATGTGACACCTACCATTGGAAACAACATGGTGTATATTGTCCATCCATGAGTGTTGTGTCTACATTTTCACTGTCCTTCATGTCCAAATACCTTCATCAATCTTGTGGTCCAAAACCAATGACTAGGGTTGACATCAATGACAACAACCAATCTTCCAACAATATCCCCCTTAGTCATTCATGGAAACATGCATGCTCCCCCTGTCATCATGATCCCAATTTCTCTCCCCCTTTAACATCAATGGAAAAGGGTATGGCTACTCCCTTTGATTTTAATGGAAAAAGGTAACTCTCTTCTTTGGGGTTGGTCCCCTTGAACATATAACACTTAATAACACTTCATTTTTATGGTCTCTTTCTTCCTTGGAGTTTTTTTGTGTATTTAGGATGTACATGTTACTTGGTCTTCTTTTTGCAGTTGCAACCAATCTTCTTGAACCTTCTTCTTTGATTTTTCATTTTTGTGAGTCAAACATGAGAGTATATCCTTGATCACACATTTTACTAACACTGAGCAAATTATGCTTCAAGTATTCAACCAATAGGACATTCTTTGCTTTTACATTTTTTCTTCCAAGCTCTACTACACCTTTTCCAATTATTTTGGAAGATGAGTCATCTCCAAATGCAACATTGCCACCCTTTCTCTTCAAGTTGATGAATCTGTCTTGATCCCCAGTCATGTGTGAATAACATCCACTGCCTATGTACCATTCATCTTATTCTTTACATTCTTCCGCGGTCAATATTATTCGTCAATATTCATTGTTTGGAATCTCTTTCCTTCTCCATACTGCGGTTGGCATAGGGACATTTTCATTCATATATCTGCAATCTTGTGATTTGTGACCAAGATAATTACATTTGTAGCATACAATATTTTTTTCCATCAATGGGGAAAATGAATTATAACTTTTGTTGATAAATCCACGATTATTTCCATATATTCTATTTACACCATTCATGTTTCTTGCATAGTTTTTCCTTTCATTGATTCTGCAATTAATTGCCTTATGTCTAAAATTTTTGCAAGTATAACAATGACCAAGAAATAAATTTTGATACCTAGGAGTAAGTGACCTTCTTTGTGATGTAGTCCATCTAGGTTCATGAGCTACTCTTCTATAGTTTCCTTCATACCGATTGAAGCTTCTTTGATTCCTGAAGGTAGGAGGTCTTATTGGATGTTCATCTCTTTTGTAATTATTCCTTCATTCTGGTATCCTGGTCCAATTCTCATCAATTGTCTGTGTAGCTCTTTCTTCAACCTTCTTGTTGTTATTTGCATCTTATTTGTATGAAGTTACGCCCATGAATCCAAGATGTGTTAAGTCTTTTGACACTTGAGAGTTTCTTAATCTCTTCCTCAATGAAACAACTTCTTGTTCAAGTTTCTCACAATCTTCTTCTTTCTTCATTATTTGGACATTCCTTACTTCTCCTATTCTTCTTGCTTCTTCAAGTAGAGTTTTCAAGGAAATGGTTTCTTCTCTTATTTTCTCAAAGTCTTATAATTGTTTCTTCAACCTTATAACTATCTTTTCACAACTACCCAATTCACTTCTTATTTTTCTATGTGTGTCTTTGAGCTTTCTATTTTCAATATCAGCATGCTTCAATTTTTTTAATATTCTCATCTTCTTGTTGAATCATTTCTGATTCATGATTTTCTTCTTCTTCATTGGAATTTTCTTCTTCGGTGTCATCTCTTTCAATCCTTGGATGTGGACATTCAAATTCAACATGTCCTACTCCTTCACAATTAAAGAAAAAGAACTGACCTCTATTTGTTTCTTTGAAATATGAAATGTTGTAATTTTCTTCAACTTATTCTTCTTCTTCTTCTTTTGCTTCTTCCCTTGCATAAAGGTCATGTAGCTTGTCCCAAAGATCTTTTCCTGATGTAGATGATCCCACCTTGGATTTCACTAAATATTTCAATCCATCCAGGATGGTATATATTGTAAATTTGTTGTTCCTTTTTGCTTCCTTCTGAACTGTAGTCTTTGGTTTCTTCAAATTATTGTATCCTGAAGAAACTGAGAACCAAACATCTACCCAAGAGATTTCAAGTAAGATTCCATTCTATTAATCCAGTATTCAAAATTTCTTCCATAAAATGGTGGAATCTCATTTGGAATGTTGTCTTCCATTTCTTCTTAGGATCTTCCTTCCTGTGGTTAAACTGTACTAAAGGTAACCCGCTCTGATACCAATTGTTGATACTGAGAGGGGGGTGAATCAGTATCAAGTACAATTTTAAATATTTTTTCAAATTATACTTCAACCAAATTATATATTCAATTATATCCAATGAGAAATTAATAATAGTAGAAGAGTTACACCAATAAACCACAATACACCATCCACAATGTATGAGAAATAACCAATAATTATTGTTCAATGGAAGTAATGACTTCCAAAGGTAGCTACAACTTCCAAATATAAAGGGAGGGATAAACCTCCAATATCAATAGATGGTTGAACTCTCCATACTTGCCCCTTCCTTCCACCCAAAAAATATATGAGACATAATAAAACTTTACATTAAATCATCACCATCAACTAACCATCACATAGAATCAGATTATGCTTCCTGAGAATTCTTCAACTTCTGCAATTCTTCACTTATTAGAATACTCTTATCCTATAGATAATATAACTCAATGTATTATCTGAAACTTCTCCAATTTTCACTCCTTGAATCCTCCAAAAAAACAAGTTATAGAAAGAATGGTAGACCTTATTCAATTCTTGTTTATTCAGGAGAGCGTACTTGTACATAATTCCCCGCGCTCAATATTTAACATCAGATTCTGAAATTCGCACACAAGAAAATAAAGCCCGTAATCTTTCCAATTAAATTGGTCTCACTTCATTTGGATTCTCTATGAATAAGTTATGACTGGTTTACCAAGAACACCTGTTTATGACTAGCTATCAGACTAGTCCAAAACCCTATCTTCCACAGAGTGTATCCCCAAAATAGTAGCGAATAAAGAGCTAAAATTTTTACCACAGGTACCTAGATATGTATAATCAATACAATACCAATTTGACCATCTGAATCGTTCTAGAAAAAAAGTTATAAATAAAATGGTAAGATGACCTGTAAATAACATACCTTAGAACACATCACCAAAAGACTTCATCCTCCCTTGAAATTTGGCCTTATTTACTTCAGATTTCCTATGAAATTCAACTTGCGTGTGTTTAAATTAAATGTATAATGATATGTATTTATACCCTTTATGTCACTTCCTTTTAACATTAGGGCCAACCTGACACTTTCTTATTTTGTAATTATTTTCTTTAATTATCTTTAGGGCTGACCTGTACTTCCTTCTTCAAATCACTTTGTCATCTTCAAAAAATCATTTCTCCTCAACCATGAGGATCCACGTTATGTGCCACCTACCACCGCAAACAACATCATGTATACTATCCATCCATGGGTGTTGTGTCTACATTTGCATTTTCCTTCATGTCCAAATAACTTCATCAATCTTGTGGTCCAAAACCAATGACTAGGGTTGACATCAATGACAACAACCAATCTTCCAACACTTAAAGGTGTTTTGTAACTCCTTCTTGTGGAAGTAAATAAGACATTTTTAGGAGTTATCAAATTTTGTATAAATAAAAGAAGAATCCCATTTTGAAGGGGATCTTAAGGCATTGTATACACTCATGAATCTTTTTTTGGAGAAAATTATTTGTTAACTAATATTGAGAAGCCCTCATGGCCAATTTTGACAAGGAGAAGAACTTATATAAATTGTTGTTTTCTGTGAACTATTTTAAGAAAAGTTTATACTATTTACATGTTCTGTAATAGCATATTTTTCCTATGTATGTTTCTTACACAATTGGTATCATTGTCACAATGTTTCTATTCTTTCTTATGTTTATGTCCTCATAATATGAGTTTTTGATGTATGTGATAATGTGATTTATTCTATTATGGTTATATATTCATGTGTATATGTTTTCTAACTTCGCCTCTTCATAACTACTATCTGAGTGAATTTAATTGTAAAGTTTAGTTTCTTTTTCGGTTACTCATTTGGTTACGATCATTTGTTCCTAGATAGGATATGATAGGATATATTATATTTTATTTATGCAATTAGACAATATTCATCTATATTTTCATTCACAAACCATCCAATCATCCCCCTTATAAATAGTCATGGTAGCTGGTCCAGAATCCAGATGGGTCTCCTAAACAAAAAAATGGATAGTCTAATTGAGTCTGTGTACCAAGGAGTACCCCTTGTTGTTGAAGGGTGTTTCTTCCCCATAAACAAAATTGGTGTTAGAAGGAGGGACTGATTTTGTATGCCTCACATGAACTCATGATAAAAAATTGGGCAATCCTCTATAAATATTCTTGTTCACCAATGTTTCCCTCATATCCCTTTCGATCAAGATGTTACCTTTGAAGATTCAAATCCTGTATTTGAAAGTGTTAATGTAGCCCTGAAAATAAGCCAACATCTTGGTATCCTATACCTAACGAGGAGTTTGTTTAAACTCGTTGCATCAACCACTCATACGCCAAGTTACCTGGCCAACTATCAAGAGCTTCAACACTCCTCTAGGATTTGATTAAAAATTTTCTTTAGGAATTAATAATACCTTTGGATCAAAATCCTCCCACACCTCCTGTTCCTACTCCTCCTAGTTCGGAAAACAATTTTGACAGCGGACATTTAGGATCTGATTCTGACAATAACATGGGAAAAAATAGAAATAGAGGACTAGTGATTCCACCATGGATTTCCAAAGGTAATTTAAACTTAGTGAAACCTATGCATACATTACCCAAATGTTTGGAGAGAATTCTCCCAAAATTTGACCTTGAAAAATCCACCTCACCAGAAGATCATATAAATAATTTCTTTCTAGAAACCTATCTCCTTGCCATCCATTATGAATATGTGGTTTGTAGAATCTTTACTTATACCTTTGAAAAAAAATCTTCCACATGAAAAAACCTCCCCAGTGGCTCTATAACTAGCTGTGATAACTTTGAAAAGGACTTCATCGAAAAATTTTGGGAAGAGAAAACTCTTGTGACTTTATACAAAGAATTAGGGTCCCTAATAATGGAAAAGAAAGAAAAATTAAAGGACTTTAATCAACACTTTAGTATAGTCCTTGATAATTTTACTGTTGAAACCGCTCCTTTAGAAAAATTATCTATCAAATAATATAATTCAACTTTGATTCCCACCATAGGCATGTTTGTCAAACAAGATGGAAATATTACTCTGACTCAGAATTTTGAAGAAGCTAAAGTTGTCAAAAAGGAGTTGATCACTTTAGACAACCACCCCTCATCTGAGGAAGCTAAATCAGTTGGGAAGAAGCCTTTATTACTGACTAAAACTCATCAGAAAGAACCCAAAGATTTAGAGAGTGTGGCTAATTTGGTCAAGAAGATGTCAAATGAAGTGGAATACCTTAAGATGAATGTTGGGGAAGTTCCATCCAAGCCTAGACCTTTCTGTCTATTCGTTAGAAAGAACAAAAAATCTTCCTAAACCTCTATAAGTCCCACAAATAAATCTAAATATATATAACTTTGGCATGGACAATTTATGTTCATACCATAAGTAGAACCATTCTAAAAACACATGTCCTAAGTGGGTCAATTCTATGACCTTGGTCATTAACCAGTTGTTGGAACAACAAGACCTCAACTATAAAGAGACCAAGGAGACGGAAAATGAAGAAGTGACTGAGGAGACCCGATAAGAGTCTTCCATGTTTTTATGAGATTGGTGTATTGACTCAAATGATGAAAAAATTGAAGAAGCTTTTGTGGGAGATATACAAATCATGAAATGTACCCCTAGATATTACAACCTATGCAACAAAGGTTTTATTCCCAACACTTCTCTCTCCCCAAAAGTTGTCACTTCTCTTAGAAGAATAACTCCTCCCAATCCTAACCAAAAGGAGAACACTCCACATTATATAATAGTAGAAAACCCAGAACTTCAACCCCATAAACATCTAGTAATAAACCCAACAACATGTTACCAAGCAATAATACCAACAATCCAACGACCAACAAGAAATACAACTTATCACAACCCAACAAAACAACAAGTAGATAGGAAACTCACATTTTAGATTACAACATTATTGAATATATGAAGAAAAATAAAGCTAACATATCTATGCATGATATCTACGCACTTCCTCAACAACATGATATGATCCTAGACACTTTCAATTCCATTGACTCCCAGAAGAAGATCGTCACTGCAACTGACAACATTTATAAAAATTCTAAAGAAAAGGAAAAATATAAAGTTGAAACTAAATCTTCCATAATTGCAGCCAGTATAGGTACACATACAAAGTCCCATGTCCCACGCTTTCTACTTACATAAAAACAAATTAATTTCATTGTACATAACTACTTAGCGAACGATGGTTCTTCATCTAGTATCATGCCATACTCTATGTGCCAAAATATCAATGTTTTCTCACAAACAACTACTACCAGAATCACACAATTAGATAGATCGGATGTTAAAGTGAGAGTTGAACTCAAATATTTTATGATTATCATGCCATACTCTATGTGCCAAAATATCAATGTTTTCTCACAAACAACTACTACCAGAATCATACAATTAGATAGATCGGATGTTAAAGTGAGAGTTGAACTCAAATATTTTATGATTAGAATCACTTGTGATCCTTGGGTTCATTAGGTCATTGACATTGTTGTGGTTGATATTCCAGAAATCTATGGTCTACTCTTGAGTAGGGATTGGTCTGCAAAACTTCAAGGTTGTATATCTACACATTGGTCCCACTTATGGCTCCCATAGAAAGGGAAGACAAATAAAATTTGGGTGAAAAATGAGGCTCATATGAAACATACGATAACTAAAATCAAAAGTAAGGATGGGCATGTCATCTTTTCCCATATTGTTTTGGGAAATTATTTTTTAGAGACTGACCATAGTTTCTATGAAGCACAACCATCTCCAATTCAAATAGAAACACAGTCTAAAATCCTTCCATGAACTCGAGTGGATGATAATGCTTGTATTATATTAAAATAACTTGGTTATTATGTGACTAACCCAACTATACATACTATTATATGGACAATGTTCTTTCATGGATCCAAATCTCAAGAGGAATCTAGGGAAAGATGCATCCTTATTGATCCAGAACAACGTGAAAATATCATATCACATCGCTTATACTTTGAATGCACCAAAAATACCATTGACTATGAGACCTTGGTCCAAGTAATAAAAAAAACCATTGACCTAAAGGTAAAATGACTTCGAGTATTTGGCGATTCAGAGATAGTTGTCTGACAGGTAAAAAAAACTAGTTACTGTCTATCTCCCCACTTGAAAGGTTATCAACAAGAGGTATAGAAACTACTCTATTCCTTTGAAACTTTTAATATTTATTCTATACCTCATTTTCAAAATGCTACTACAGACATTTTAGCAAATTCAACATCTAAGTTCACACCTCTTAATGGCATCTTTTCTGTTGAAATAATTTTCATTCCTTCTATACCAGACAACATTATGAATTGGAGAGTGTTAAACAATGATACTTATATCATAAATTTCCTCACTAGGACTGACGTGTTATAGGACTCGGTAATACATGATGAAGTATATGAACAAGGTCTTTGGGAACACTGAGATGATGCGAGTAAGATAAAAGAAAATAACATTCTAAAGAATTTATTATCGCTTGAAAATATGTTTGATTTGCAAACTAAGTTAAGAAAACCTATGAATTCGAAGACCAACAACTCTAATATGATGCACTTTTTGGTTAATATAGGACCCTTGAAAAACCTAAATATGTCAATCTAGGCACTTACTATTTAGAGCAGGGAATCATACATTCACGCAACTATTTAAGAGGTGTCACAATTTGTTTTCCTAGACATATGAATATTTGAAGAAATATGACACCTGTATTATTCAACACATGATCCCAATCAAAGAATGTGTCAACATATTTCAACAGAATTTGAGAAGATTATATCTGACACTTGAGCCAGTTATTCATAAGGAACTCAAGAAGTTTTTGGACACTTGGATCATCTTCAATGTTCGTCACTCAACCTCAGTGTCCAACCTAGTTCCCCTCAAGAAGAAATTTTGGGAGATCAAATTGGGCGTAGATTTATGAAATTTGAATCAAGATTCTAATAAGGACAATTATCCAGTTCTTCCCATGCAAAAAATCCTGCAACTTGTCTCTGGTTCAAAAATGTTTTCTCTTTTAGACAAGTTTTTTGGTTACAATCATGTTCTCATAGCAGAACTAGACTGGTTAAAGACCAGCTTCAGGATGAAATGGGAAACATATGCATATTGCAAAATTCCCTTTGGTATAATAAAAATTGGTTCTACCTTTCATAGGGAAATGGACATAACTTTCAAAGGTCTAATCGGTCATAGTGTGGTGATCTATCTTGATGACATCATAGTTTATTCAAATCAAATAGTTTATCACCTTAAACATCTCGAGAAAATATTCAAAAGATGCATAAAATATGGTATTTCTCTAAAAACCAAGAAGAGAATCTTTATTGTTTCAGAAGGTAAATTATTGGGGCATATTATTTCAAAGGATGGGATTTCTGTGAACCCAAAATGAACTAAAGAAAAAGTTCTATGTAGTCCTTTTTCAACAAAATCAATTTCGTAATAATATTTGTTCTGTATTTAGACGAAATTGTTAAACCCTTTGAGCATATGCTAAAGAAAGACGTTCAATTTAAGTGGAAATTTGTTGAAAAAAAGGCCTTCGATAATATCAAGAACTCCATAATGGTGTCACCTACTTTACACATTCCGAAATTTACTAAGGACTTCTTGATATATACTTTTTCTTCTAACCATTTTCTTGCAACAATGCTCACTCATAAGGATTAACAAGGGAATGAATTCCCCATTACATTTATGACCAATAAACTCTAAGGTGATGAAATGAATTATCCACTGCTAGACAAGAAAGATTTTTTTGTCCACAAAGATATCAAACAGTTCATGCCTTATGTACTAACGAACCATACCAAGGTTATCGTGCCTCACCTGAAGGTCAAATATCTCTTCGTGCATACAGAACTGGGTCAAAGATGAGGAAATTGGATGACTAATTTACAAGATTATGACCTTGAATTTAAACCAACAACCATTGTTAAAGGTCAAGGACTGTGTAATCTAGCATTTGAAGTCACAGATTCTGAATATAGAAAAGAAGATGGGTGGAAAGAGGAACCAACCCTCTATACACAACAAGTTACTGATGTTCCATCAATTAATAATTCGTGTTACAATGATCTCAAATACTATCTTCCCCATGGAAATGCTCCTGATCATCTTAATTCCAAACAAAAAAGAGAGGAAAGGCTGAAGTCTTCACAATATTAACTACTTCATAGTATCTTTTTCATGAAGAATTATGACGAAGTTATGCTCTAATGTCTTGAAAGGAAAGATGCTGACAAAGTTCTCAAAGACATGCATGATGGACCAACTGGAGGTCATTATCAGGAGAGACCACGACCCACAATATATTAATAGTTGGGTACTACTGGCAAACATTATTCAAGTATTCTCATGCCTACTCTCAAAGCTATGAAATTTTCCAAATGTTAACCAAAAGAGAGAGAAAGGTAGTTTTGCCACTTCATCCTGTAGTTTTTGAAGATACCTTTGAATAATGGGGTTCATACATAAATGGTGAGATAAATCCTCGCTCATTCAAACAACACAGGTATATTATAATTTCCACTGATTATTTTACCCATTGGATGGAAGCAATACCTTTAGCCAAAGTAAATGGTGAAGTGGTAATAAGTTTTATTGAACAACAAATCATGACTAGGTTTGGAGTACCTAACTCTCTTGCATTTGATAATGAAACATATTTTTCATCACATAAATTAGTCGAGTTCTCTCTAGAAAATGGAATGATTTTAAAATATGCAGCCAACTATTACCCTTAGGAAAATGACATGGATGAATCTACAAATAAGAATTTGATCAACATTCTTAAACGAACTATAGTTGACTAGCAGATAATTTCTCATAATGCACTACCCCATGCCCTCTAGGATGATTGTTTCACTCCCAAATCTTTCATAGGGACCTATCCTTACTTTCTTATCTATGGGAAATAAGTTATCCTTCCTTCAAATATCTACCTTCATTCCCTTCAACTTACACAACAATCATGTGGGAGAGAGTGCCTTTTAATCCAAAGATGTATTGACACCTTGTTGAATCTATAAGAGAACTGTGCAAAATCTAGAACCAGATTTGAATCTCACCAATATACTATTAAACATTGGTATGATAAAAATTATGTAGATGAGAAAGACTTCCAAGTTGGAGACCTAGTCCTCAAGTGGGACAAGCCACATGAAGACAAAGGAAAACATTAAAAGTTGTAACAATTGTGGCTAGGTCCTTTCGTGATCAAAGAGAATATCAGCCTAGGTAATTATCGATTACAAAATATTGAAGGGGATGTAGAACTCCTCCCCTTCAATGGCCAAATCCTAAAACATTACATTAGTTATCCTTCAAGGCATCTTCCCCTTGTACATAAGTAAAGAGTTTGATTTATAAATTTTGATGTTGTACTCAATTTTACTCCACCTTTTGTCCATTTATTGCTTTGTTTTATGCTTTGTAGTTTGTTTGTTTTTTATTTCTGATAGTTTTCCTTTCTCTCTTTCAAATTTATTTCCTTGAAACTTCCCTGAGAGCTTGGTACCCTGGATCTGAATAACTTTCGAATTGTAACTCAATGGTGTCAAAATCTTGTAAATTTGTATTTTGGCTTCTAAACATAACTTCATTTTCATCTATGTAGCATTGATGGGCATTACTTCAAGTTAGACTCAGTAGTGGAACATATCCCATTGGAATATGAGCATGTAATCTTAAAATGTAGAAAGAAAGAGAGCCAAGGATCATGTCTAACAATATATTTTTTGTTTGTCTAGAACTAAAGGGATTTTTTTTTGGAAAGCTATTTGTAGCACTCAAGACATGTTACTTAGGGAGTTCACTCGTATATAATAAATTTGGTAGATATCAATTTCGCATGTGTCATATCACATTCCTTTAAAGGAAAATTGGAATCCTCCCATCCACCTTTCTCTGAATTTAAGAGAATCAAATTATAAAAGGTAAAGGCTTGGGGAAAGGAATTCTAGAGCATGTGGGACATGCAAGTATCTCTACCGGGGATATGGACACTCACTGGAAGTGGATAAAGGATTTTGAAATCGGGGTGACTCCATCGGGGATAGGGATGCTCACTGGCAATAGAGAGAAATGACATAAATGCATAATCAACTTGTATTTTCAGCATTTCTGATGTCTCGTTTCACTTTTGTGCTTCTCATGCCTCACTAAAGATGATTTTGGTTGAGAAGGTCATATTATGGTAATAAATGTATTATGGGCATGGTTCTGACCTCTCCCATGCATCATACACACATGTCTCATCAAATTTTGTATTTTTGGACACTATGGTACCTACTCTTTCTATATTGAGTCATGTACTGCCAGTATTTCCATTTTCATAAGTTTTATGTTTTGATACCCAGTGTGTCACCATTTGTTGTGCCAGACATCAACACCTTCCCTTTTTCTTGTATAATTTCTTGGAAATCCTTTTCTCCAAGAAAATGGGATGAATCCTTTTCTCACATAAGACTATCTTGATTTTCTAGGAAGAGTTGCATCAACTTTTGATCTTTGATTATTCTCTTCAATCTCTGATCAATTTTATTGATGTTTCAAGTCCAGTCTAGTTTGTTTTGGTTGATTTTTGTTTTTAACACTTAGACAAATCTTTGAGAATCAATTTTTGTGGACTATTTACAAATTTCCTTTTAAATCCTCTAGTACACACCAAAAGAGTCCATTGAATCCCTCTGATACATCAGAGATAATTCTCTGAAGTCTTCCTATGTGATTATTTTTAAACCAACAATGTTAATATTAACTCCTTCGGTTCAACTGGAGGATTTCTTACAAACTCCATCGATTGAACCAGGGGAGTTCTCCAAAACGCATTCGGTGCATTAAGATCTTGACCGATGCACTTCATGTAAACTCCTCCAAAACACAAATAAGAAAACTTGAATACTTCTTGTTATGTGCTTTGGTGCATACCAAATACCATCCATCCATCCCCTCCAATATAACCAAATCTCTTTCAAACTTTTCCTCCAATAGAATGAAAACATTAACACTGATTGAGTTATCATTAACACCCTACATGCATACATAGGGTATTTCCACCAATGTCTATGGTATGACCAAAGCACTTCTGAAATCTGTCTCCGGTAAAGAATAATTTTAACATCAATAGGGTTCTCCCCAACCCCTCCGGTGACTTTGAATTGCATTCTTCGAATTATAAAAGAGCATTTACTCCCCCATTTTAATCATTTTTCATCATCACTAAGGGAGAAAAGAGCACCGAGTGAGAAAGCATTTAGACATCACACTCACAAGGGTTTTCATTTTACCATCACTGTAATTTCCCACATGTCATTTTTATCTAGGTAAACCCTAAAATGCTTCTCGATATATATATATATATATATAATTTTAGGGTTAGGGTTTTCTATCCTTGGACCTGTTCCTACAATATTATCCCCCACGGTCTTCCTTTTAACATTTTACTGGATGATATTCACCACCAGACTTAGCCATCAATGAAATTTCTTTCCCCTCCATGCTTTGCACCCATGACCTCGACTGAAATTATACCTTCACACCTACACCATTTTTATTTTAAAATTAAATATGTCCCTGGTAATCACCAATACCTTTCGACATTGCACCCATATATGTTTGTATCTTGATTTCTCCTTCCTAGAACCCATCCTTCTTGTTCCTTTGGAAGTGTTTGACCATGGTATATTAAATCAAACCTGTGAGTGTAGTGGTATTTCTCACCATTGGATTAATCACCATCATGCCCTAACTCTAACCCTTCTCAATTGAACGTGTACCCAAAACCCTTTTCCACTATCGCTCAGGCCCCCAACACTTAGCCATATGTTTCATCTACTCATGTGATCGACAAAGTTGATGTGATTGTCTCTAGTGGTGTACCAGAAGAATTATCACCAACACTTATCTTTTAATAGATGAACTCAACAAGAACTCTAGTGATGTAATTGGTGAACTTTTCATGAACTCTTCCGGTGTATACCGAAAAGGTTTTCGACATATACTAACTCTACCGACATCAGTCCTTTATACCAGTGGAATTGTTATCATTTTCTCTAGTCCATTCCAAAAAACAATTTGTTAACCTCTTTGATATGTATTCCCCCTTTTTGACGCACTTAACAACATCACCTTTGGTGGTATACCAGAGGACTTAACAAAAAATTGACTAACCATACCAAAAAACTTCCCAAGTTTGGCTCCGATTCTAGGCTTACGTTCGGTCAAGTTCCCACTAACCTCTTCGAATGTGAAGTTTCACTGATCAGTTTTATTTTTGAGAACTTCCTTCTTCCAAACCAGTAGAGTTAACACCAACCCTTTCGATGTTACATTGGTGCACTTTCCATATTTGGGACCAATTCACTTGCTTTGTCACCAAAGATTAAGCCAACTTCCTTAAACCTTCATCACATCTTCGATCATCCTATCAAAATCATAGGATTATTTCCCTCCTAACATTAACACAATTTATTCTTCAGGCATCTGGACAATTTTCACATGAGTATATTTGTATTTAATTTCCATTCAAATGCTCATATCTTATACACTTACAAAAACTAATGTTTCATGTTTCTCGTCATCTTTATTATTGATTTAATTCACTAATTATTACTATGTGTTGCAGGTTTAGAGATGTCATCATGTAAGAGGACAACATGCAAGGCACCTTCTATAGAGGCTTCAATAAGTGGAAGTACATAGGATGAAGAACCTAACTCTCCAAAAGTAGTGTACTATGACACAAAAATATTCCTAGAGAAAGGAGGATACTCACTCAAATGGGGTCAGGTCTTTTAGATGTTTAAAACAAAGATGTTCCTAGTGGAAGATAAAGACCAGGATGAACTCCAAATATTCAAGAATATTCATATATCAAGGATAGATAGCGTGGGATCCTGTGTTGTAATATTCCCTTTCGTAAATGCAATAACATGGATTCTCAAGAATTTGAACCTGGAAAATGAATACATACTCAATGCTAGGGGAGATACCATAGCTTCATTCTAGCTAGTTGATCTAGAAAAATACTATCATTTGGAAAAGGGAACCCAAAAGTTGGATGAAGAACTACTCGAAAATTTCCCATACAAATCCAAGGACCTGTTCAATATCGAGCACAAGCTAGATTGAACCTTCAAGCATAGACCATCCAATGAGTATCCAACCACCTTGGTTAGAATTCCCTACCAGTATATCGTGGAAATGATGTTCAAATTGTATAGAGAGAAAGATGCTTCCACATTTACTTTGTCCTTAATTCCACCGATATATTATTGTGTGGATGAAGGGTCAACATTCAATAGGGTTGATATCCTATCAACAAGATTGGTAGAGTTTATCACAGTTATTAAGGAGACGGATCCTAGGACATTTACAAATTTTTACGTCATTGTATATATTGGATATTATGTGTGTGTCACATCAATATCCTAATATGGGATAGGCATGGAAACTGATACACCCATCCATATAGATTTACTGCAAGGTTCTATGGGAGCACAAGTACATGACATAATACCATAACATATACAACCACCTCTTAGCACCTTTGTATGAATTCATTTTTTGCACTCCATCCCCATGCATGATAGATAAATCATTAGAAATAATCAAAATTATTGGGGACTAGTACCTAATGGAACCTAGGAATTACATTAGAATATAGAGGGCTACCAAATATACTCATCTACTCCCAAGATTTGTCCATGACAAATTGGCACTTCAAGAGGTGGCCTACCAAACAGTGATCCATCCAGTCAACATAGATATCTATTGTAACAAGAAAGCATCTATCCCTCACTCCCATTCTGGATCATATCATACTCTTTCAAGAATATAAAACAAGCTCAAGCCAAAGTGGATGCATTGTTATCATATCACTTCAGAGAAGAAATATTTAGAAGACATGACCCCAAAAAATTGGTTAAGGAGTACTGCATCTAGATCAAGCATACTTGGGAGTATATTCTATCTGATTAGGTGGAAGAAGAAGTGCACTATGTGGCATGGACCTATTATAAATTCATTTTCAGGTGACAAGGAAAACCCGTAGGAAGGATTGCCAATGAGGAGAAGTCTTGTGAAGAAGCACAAAATAAAGAACAAGAACATGCAATGAAAAAATAATCTACTATGATGACATCCACACATTGTGGATCAACCGGGGAGGAAGGAACAATAAAATATAAGAAGACAAAAAAAAATGCAAAATTTCATAAAAAGGAGGACATAGCAGAGAAGAAGAGGAAGATCGATGATTCTAGGAATAAAGCAAAATCTTATGCATCAACATGAACAATAGAAACATAAAATAAAGCATAAGTAGAAGAAAAGGTGACTATTGAGAAGGAAGTAGAAGTTGAATCTTAATAGAGAGAAGTAGCTAAAAAAAAGTGGCAACAAAAGTGGAAGGAGCGATGACAAAACAAAGAGCAGCAGGTGAAGCTGCAAATAGGGTAGATAAGGAAGAGAAAAAAAAATGATGAAGAGGATCATAATAACAATGCCTCAAAAATAGACATCGACATCCTATAAATATCAATGGGATTTCCCAACAGTCATACTCCCTTCAGTGAGATGGGATTCAAGCTTATCACCCCATATAAAGCAAGCAAAGTGGTGAAGTTAAAGAATTTCAAATATGACAAGGCCACTGGTAGGATTGTGCAACAACAAATGAGTAAGGTCTCATTTACAGGAGGCGATCCATTATCAATTCCCATAGAAACTCCAGTAATGGAAAATGTTAGTGATGATCGACTTTCCATATCCTCCACTAGAATCACCTTCACTATGGAAACCAATCATAACCTTAATAATTTACTTCACCAAAATCAAGATAAGAATGTTAGGATCACAGAGTTAGAAGAACAACTCTGGCATGCGAAGAAAGATGAAGGAAATTTAAGAGAGTTTAAATCTTGCATTAAAAAAATAAAAATAGAACTTGAAGAAGCCACCACAGATATGTACACTCATTTGCATATTTTTCAGTAGTTGGCTGCAAACATAATGGTACAACACGGCCGGGTACGAGAAAAAAAAACACATCTCACCACAATCCATGACGTTATAGGTGATATTGGATCACCGAGAACCTATATGATCTGGCTGAGCTTCCTCACCCATTTGAAATAGAAATAAAAAATAATTATGCTTTGCTTGACTGATGTAAGCATGTTGGGCAAAGAGAAGAAAAGGTTATGACCAACTCACTATTAATATGCACACACCTTGATAAAGGAACAAAATTTTTAACAAAGTGTTTCCTTCCTCACATCAAAGACCTTGGAAATACCCTCACAATGGAACAATTCCTCAAAAGATCAAATAAACCACAAGTCATAGGTGAGAGATAACTGAATCACCTACAAAGGTGATTATGGAGATAATGGAGAAACACCTCATCCAACCATCCAAAGAACACACCATGATACAATAATTCATGGCCACGTTGGAAAAATACATGGATAACCTCACTTCTAAGGCATCCATACATGAAGCCTCCCTTAAGGAACTTTCATACTGTAGGGGTCATACCTCTCTACGACCAATACACGATTTGGATAACTTACATCATGGACAAGGGTACGTGAATAATAGAAGATAGAAAAATTCAATTCCCTGATAACTATATTCAATTTCATCTTTTTCCAACTATCCTTAGTTTCATTCCCATTGTCACACATCTCAATAGCTAGTGGAGGGAAGCTAAAAGGTCTTTTTAAACTCCTTGTGGAAGTTAAGAAGACATTTTTAGTAGTTATCAAACTTTGTATAAATAAAGGAAGAAGCCCATTTTGAAGGGGCTCTTTCAACATTGTATACAGTCACGAAACTATTTTTGGATAAAATTAGGGAAAATGTTAGGGGATAAATTTCACCGATGGCCTAATTTTCCATGGTTTTTCCAAAAAACGATTCTCTATTTTAAGAGAGTTTAAATATTGCATTGAAAAAAAAAATAGAACTTGAAGAAGCCATCACATATATGTACACTCATTTTCATATGTTTCAGTAGTTGGCTGCAAACATAATGGAACAACACGACCGGGTACGAGAAAAAAAAACACATCTCACCACAATCTATGAATTTCTAGGTGAGATTGATAGGTGGATCACTGAGAACCTAGATTATCTAGTTGAGCTTCCTCATCCCTCTCAAATAGAAATAAAAATTAATTATGCTTCGCTTTACTGGTGTAAGCAAGTTAGGAAGAGAGCAGAAAAGGAGATGACCAACTCACTAGTAGTATGCACACACCTTCATAAAGAAACACAAGTTTTAACAAAGTTTTTCCTTCCTCACATCAAAGACCTTGGAAATACCCTCACAATGGAACAATTCCTCAAAAAGATCAAATAAACCACAAGTCACAGGCGAGAGATAACTGAATCACCTACAAAGGTGACTATGGAGCTAATGGGAAACACCTCATCCAACCATCCAAAGAACACACCATTATACAAGCATTCATGGCCACGTTGGAAAAATACATGGATACCCTCACTACTAACACATCCATTCATGAAGTCGCCCTTAAGGAACTTTCATACTGTAGGGTTCATATCTCTCTATGACCAATACATGATTTGGATAACTTACATCAGGGACAAGGGTACGTGAATAAGACAAGGTAGAAAATTTCAATTTCTTGATAACTGTATTCAATTTCATCTTTTTCCAACTATCCTTTGTTTCGTTCCCATTGTCACACATCTCAATAACTAGTGGAGGGAAGCTAAAAGGTCTTTTTTAACTCCTTGTGGAAGTTAAGAAGACATTTTCAGGAGTTATCAAACTTTGTATAAATAAAGGAACAAGCCCATTTTGAAGGGGCTCTTTCAACATTGTATACAATCACGAAACTACTTTTGGATAAAATTAGGGAAAATGTTCGGGGATAAATTTCACCAATGGCCTAATTTTCCATGGTTTTGCCAAAAAACGATTCTCTAATTTCCATTTTTTCTAAAAATTATTCACCCGAATTCCATAGAATAAAATAATTTTACCTTAAAAATCACCAAAAATTTATAGAAACTATATAAAATCCTTATAAATTTGAATATTTATACAAAGCTATCACCAAACATTTTACTTTTCACATATGCAGGACTACTAAGATTAGCCTAGGTTTTGACATTTTAATATAAATTTAGATCCAATTATCCATGGATAAAATGTTGTGTTAGCTAATATTGAGAAGCCCCGAGGGATAGTTTTTTTGGAGAGAAGAACTTGCATAAATTACTATTTGATATGAGCTATTTTAAACAGATTGTCTATTGTTTACATGTGTTGCAAGAATATATTTTTCCTATGGAATTTTCTTACACAATTGGTATCATTCTCACAACTTTTCTATTGTTTCTTATGTTTATGTGCTAAGAATATTAGTTGTTGATGTATGTGATAATGTGATTTAGGCTATTTCAGTTATATATTCGTGTGCATATGTTGTCTGATAACATTGCTTCTTCATAAAAATTATCTGAGTGAAGTTACTTGTAGAGTTTAGTTTCTTTTCAGTTACTCATTTGGTTACGATAGTTTTCTCCTAGATAGAATATGATATATTAAATTTTATTTATGCAATTAGATAGTATTCATCTACATATGCATTCATTAACCATCCAATCATCCCCCTTATAACCATTAATGGTAGTTGGGCCAGAATATGGATGGGTTTCCTAAACCACACAATGCATAGTCTAAGTGGCACCATGTACTATGGAGTACCCCTTACTGTTGAAGGGAATTTATGCTCCATCAATAGGAGTATGTGAGGGGATTTCATAGTCCCATAAACCCTAATATATGTGTCATACTGGAGCAAGTAACAATAACCTACTTTCCCTACAATGGCCATATCTTTGTAATTCATACTGGATGTCGATGACTAGAATAGGCCAAGTTGGTACAGGGGAATTAAAAACTCTTAAAATATTTTCTAGTACTTGAACCTACACTTATGCTCCCATAATACTTTGTAGTAGATATGAATTGGAGGATCACCTAGCTACCATGCCCAACCCATCCTTGGGTATGCCTGAATCACACACATCATGTCCAACATATAATATGACATGTGGAAACTAGGAAATTTTTTGGGAGCCATGTGTCGGGCGACAACGATTACTTCTTTTAGTCTCAAGGAAAAAAGTCTTCCTAGTTGAATGATGACCCTAAGAACATGACACAATAAATAAAGGGAATCCAATATATTTGGAATTTTTTAGCATCCAACTCCCCGTAGAGCCTGTACACCATGGCCATTGTATATTGATATGGTAAACTAAGAGAACTTGAAGGATACTCGTTTGAATTCTTGGTTTTGAAATGATTTCTATTTTTATACTATTCCTTTAAGAGGTCCCTAGGATTGTTAGGAAAATTATTCACCATCTTGTCATCCAATATCTTTTCTCCTTCTTCTAAATGATATCACGAAGTGATAGTTGAAGGTTGGAAAAAGCCAACTAGTTGACCATTTGCGTTGATTATGTGTTTGGTTTCCAAATCTACATGCTTTGCTATCCACAAGATAGCTTTTGCACAAGAGAATATTGTTGCATGAGCATCCACCTTATATGGGTTAGATTTCATGATGACCCTAAATACCTCAAGATCATGATCTTTCTCTTGTAATTGAGGGAAGGTCTGATTGTTTAAAATTTGATATATCTCCTCCCATTTGAATGTGGTCTCCTTGTGAATGAGGCACTTGGTATCATCATATACTGCACCTAGCATATCAATATCTTCTTCCTCTTCACCCCTAGTCGTGGGAATCTCTTCAATGGGAGTCCTTTTTGGGTTCCAATATCCTTTTTTAGTTGGAGACATGATTGGACCTGCTAGTAACAAGTTAAATCACAACAAGCATATTTTAACATTAATTCAAGCGAAATACATTGATAAGCATAATGAACGTGGCATTATCCTTATATTTTGTGTAGAACAAAGATTTGTAGACTAAGGGAGAATGCCATCTGATCTCTTCATTGAGAGAGACTTTGAATTAGAAGTTTATAGTGCTTATAGGGCATTGACATTAATGTGGTTTCAGCACTGATAAAGGATATATCAGTGGTGAAATTTTATTCTTTCTGATGTTACATCTTTCTTTCTTCAGCATTGGCTCACAAACATCTCTAAACGCTATATTTTAAACACCTACTCTTCCCTCCTTTGAATACCAAATGTTGCTTCAAGGGAAAATTGTGAGGAGGTGAAATTTCCTAATCCTTCAAGGGCACAAAGATTGTTGAATCAAGTAGAGAGCTGGTGGGAGGGGGGGGAGGGAATTTCAAGAGGTTTGGAGATGAAGCTAAGGAATATGAGAGATCTTGGCTTGTAAAGACTTAGTTGAGCCCTATATTCACTGGCCGCGAGAATGAGGCTCAAAGTCATGTAGGGTAAGGTGCATGGATATGTTCCAATGATTTATCCACCCCCCATTTACATTATATATCATGTTTGTGCTATTTCCAATAAAACAAAATCAATATCCATGGGGGAGAAAGTGAGAATGGTTAAGGATTAGTTGATTTTATTTTCCTTCCTTTTAAAAATATAAATAGGCGCACAACATAAAAAAACATGATGCAATTGAAGGTTAAGGAGAAAATACCTTTTGTCGGAGTGTTTGGGGAAATTTAGGTCAACAGTTAGAGGTTAAATCTATCTATGTGGGTTGTTCTCTCGTTCCAACACTTTTTGTGGTTCAATGGTAGCACAAAATGGGCATAACAGGGTTTTAATATCCTCCCCCAAGTGTTTTGGCATGAAAACGGGGTTATTTTCGTGTGAAAAGACCACTTATATGTGCGAACGAAATGGTGGGCACGTTGTTGTATCAATGCCTAAATGTTATTATTCCTCCATTTTATCGATAGTGAGAAGTGATTATCGTGCCGACATATCGAAGGGTGAAAGCAATTTTCATGTCGATGTATCAGAGGGTGAAAGCGATTTTCATGCCAACATATCAAAGGGTGAAAGAGATTTTTCCTCTGATGAACCGACACGCGAATGAGACTTAGCTTCTGATGGATGAACTTCGGTGTGTCGGCATCAGAAATAAAATTGGGCTCTCGTGTATCAACAAGAACAATAAGATCAAGTTCTGGTGTATCTACACTAAAAAGAAGATGGGCTTACGCTATTTCAACAAAAAGGGGAATCTTCCTTTTGTGTATTGGAGCCAGATGGAGGATTGGATCTGGTTGGGTCTAAAGGGAAGAAAAAGGCTCAAAAAATTATAAGTTAAGGATAATTTGAACGTATCGGTGAACATAGGGGATTTTAAGTGACAAAGGATGTATTGATCTTATGGATTATTTTACTTCACTATATAGGCAATGAAATTCTTTCTTCCATGACATAGTGTGTATCGATGGACCAAGGGGAAATTGAATTTCTCCAGTCCTTCTAATGAAAAGAAGATTTCAAAACAATGAGGAGGGTTGCCTATTTATTGACTAAAAAATAATGTCTTTAGATATGAAGTTAAAAAAGTAAAGGGAAGGTGTTGTTGCTAACATAACAATATATGAGTGTGATTATAATTTACAATGCCAATATCCCCTACCTTTCAACATACAGGATCTCTGATCTAATATCACATAGGCACTCTGACCCAAAACATATATACATAGGCACTCTAGCCCAAAATATCTTGGCTCACCAACCTATAAAACATATGTACTTTTACAACTTAGATGTCAACCCATTGTTATTACATTCCCCTCCCCCTTATTTATGAATTGTCCTAAGTGCATTATATAGACATGTACAATAAAAAAATATTTAAAAAGATCCAAAAATATGTGGGTACTCCTCCTGCATGGAATCCTCATGCTCCCATGTTGCATCCTTAGGTCCATAGCAACTCCATTATAACTTTACCAGCTATATGGCTCGATTCCATAGCACCTTGACCTTCCTATCCAATATGAACACCGACTGGACCGAGAAGTCTCCCTTGTGCTCCACCCAAATCACACTCATATCAATTAAATGATTAGCATCAAGAACATATGTCTTAAGAAAAGACACATGAAAGACATTATGTATGCACATGGATGTAGGTAGGGCAAGCATGCATGCAACATTATCAATCATCTATAGGATTTCAAATGTTCCATAATATATTGTTGCCAGTTTTTGGCAGCTTCCCAATCTTAGCAAACTCTTCTTATCCTTCACTTTCAAGAAGACATGGTCACCCACTATGAATTCTCTGTGTGTTCTTCCTTTGTTTGCATAAATTTTCTTTGTGTCTTGTGCAACCTTTAAATTCTTTTTTATTTTCACCATCTTCTCTTCCAGTTCTCCGAGTAATTCTAGTCCAACCATTTCTCCATCCGCTAGGTTGTCCTAGCTCACCGCAGTGTTGCACTTCTTTCCATACAATGCTTCAAATGGGATCATATTAAAATATTTTTAATACCCATTATTATAAGAAAATTCCATTAAATGCATATAGTATTCTCATTTTGATGCCTTATCCATCACATACATCCTCAACACATCCTAAATTACCTAATTGACCATCTCCATTTACCGATATGATTTTGGGTAATATGTTATGCTAAAATTCAAATTTGTCCCAAATCCTTTAAATAATCCTTTTTAAAATTTGATGTGAATTTGCGATCTTTGTAAAAAACAATTTATTTAGGCACACCATATAGCTTGGCAATTTCCTTCATGTGAATTTCCACAATATTGGTTTCCTTGTGATTTATCTCAACTAGAATAAAATGAGCAACTTTTGTTAATTTATCCACCTCTACCATGATGGAATCATGTTGCTTAACTTAGCTGGGAAGCTTGGTAATAAAATCAATTATCACAACTTCCCATTTCCCATTCCACAACTTCCCATTTCCCCTTAGGAATGGGAAATGGCTGTATAAATCTAGCTGGATTTCTATGCTCAACCTTTACCTTTTGAAATTCTAAGCATGTGGGTATATAATCAACCACCTCTTTCTTCATACATGGAAAAACATATTGGCTATTTATAGATGCAAATGTTTTATGATATCTTGGGTTCCTAGGATAAGGCACAATATG